>JAJJWW010009689.1:0-248971 GCA_023531295.1 Papaver armeniacum
AATTGGAATTGGGGGATATATGATTTTGGTTATTTGATTTTTATGTTTTAAGGAAAGGGCATTAAAGTCTTTTCATAATGATTTTTAATTAAGGAAAGGGTGTTTTGGTATTTTCGCACTCAAAAACATCCCTTAACAACCACCTTTGGTTGGGGGAAGTAATTCATATCCCCCAATTAGTTTTCATATCCCCCAATTACGCGTTCATGAAAAATCTACAAATCTAGAGATTTGTAGAGTTCTAAATTTTTTTATCCTACATAAAACAATTCTAAATGTTGATTGCAAATTAAATTGAATGACAATCATAATCTGGAACACTTTAGCCATAACTGAAAATTTTCATTTAAACAAACAACAAAATAAAAAAAGTTTGATCGTATCATATATATATATATATATATATGATTTAATTAAAAAGAGAGAGAGAAATGGATCTAGAATATACGTGCAAGCGCCTGCGTCAACTTGAAATAAAATAAAATAGTATAAAAAAAAAAGAAAAAGATAATAAATGAAATTTTAAATTTTTGTAGAAGTCTCCCAAAATCTTTCATATTTTGCAAGACTTTCTCTAAGACAAATATACACATAAATGTCAATCAAAGTCTTAAAAATTGGTAAGTATGCAAAGTCTTTAAATTTTCTTGTTTATAACGAGTAACACAAACTTTGAACGAAATTTTACAAGTATATAACGAGTAACATATATTTATACGGAGTTTTCTAAAGTATACAACCAATAATACAATACTTTGGAAATCTATTAAAGTCTCTGGAAAGCATAAGAGACTTTAAACATTCAGCTTCTACAACATACTTCTTTGTAGCACCTTTAGTTATTGAAGCCATAATTCTATTCCTCTTTTTTAAAGAGTTTGAATAAACATATATAGAGGCGAATTATCAAGAAAATAATTCCAAAAAATGGAAACTGGTGTTTTTTAACATTCCATATAAGAGTTCGTGAACCGGTACGACACGGGAAGGTATGAGCCGAACCGCTTCTCAGCCCTTTTTAACACATCTAAAATACGAACTCTTGTCACTCTTTTATGATTATCTAGTTATACTAAATGTTAGACGTCTATCCATGGAGAGGAATAATTCTGGCTTAAGAGTTATTAAGTTTAAATATCAACTTTATGAGTTTGAAATCTAAGAGCATAAAATTTATTTCAGTTTGTTTGATAGAAGTTCTCATGGATCTTATTCTCGTCTCTTACTTAGGAGTCAAATAGGAAGGAAGAACTCTAATAATAACATAAAATAGGTTGATACCCAAACCGATTCATTACATTTTGGATTCAATATTAGTGATGTGGTATCACCTAGTCATAATTGATTAATCATATAAAGGAATGAAGAAAACAGTGGTTATAGAACCACACTTAGCCAGTTACGTGACCAGTGTTAAAGTAGTTTAACTAATTGGAGAACGACTCAAAAAGTAAAGATAAACCTTTTCCCGTCTTCTTTTCTTAAGGTGAAATGTGATCCATACAAGTTTGGATTTTATAAAAGCAAATGGAGAAACTTATTCAAAACATAAAAGATTGTCCAAACATACTTGAATAACCTTGGCATCGGAATAACATAGTCTTTCATGATGTTTTCTGTGCAAACCTCATATTCTCAAGTTAATATTTGAGGTTGCACGCATTACTACACTTAAGTATTGATGGGTGAGTTTGAGACCCACCACTAGTGTCATTAGATGACGCAATAAGGTTGTGTGCATCTTTATGATGATTAAGATTTTTCTTACCATTCCCACTCTTCCTTTTTCTTCTTTCATAACATGGCTCTAAAGATGCTCCAGAAGTGAAGTTCTTCAAAGTTTGTTTCATCCTCTACGTATTATTATGGAGTTTTATCCATTACTTTCCCAGAAGGAACAAAGTTTAGAGAAGTTCTCTCCTTCAGTTTCGGCTCCTTTATTATCACTATGATTTTTCACATCATCCTTATTAGATCCTGCAAGAATAAAGGTATTTTATTTTTGGTGAAAGAGGTGTTACCATTAAACCGGATACCACTAGTATTTCCAAAGGACTTTTGACCAAAAAGCATGGCCGAGATCTTATCAGAACTTCAGAGGAACCTTTGTAGATGACTCTTTAGGGTATCCATCTATTTTTCTTTCAGAGATTGGGTTTGGGTGTATTGAGTTTGTTAAACTCTTAATACATGAATAGAACAACTCAAGAATCTTCTTATCTGATTCGTCATCTGAATTAGAATTATGATATACAGATGTTTCCGCTGTAAGAGCTAAATTTTCTATATAGTCTTCAGGAAAATGCTTGCCAGGCATATCATCGATCAATGGAAACAAGAACATCATTCCTTACTATGGTATTCCTTTTGCACGTGCCTAAAGCCGCGACATTTGAAGCACTGAAGAAGATTACCATTATGAGGTAAAATTTTGTCATCTTGGAAATTAGATAGATGAAATATTTTTCCGGGACATCTTTCTCTATGTTTGTTGAGGAGTTTCCTGACCCATTCTGTGATTATAGACATGGTGGTTCCTATTTCTTCGTGATCGTCACAACACTCGTCAGCCTAGGAAAAACCCGTCTTTTGAGTAAAAGGGCTTGGTTTAGTTATAACTTCTAGAGAAGAAGCTTTCTCCTTCTCCATCCGCTGTTCATGATCAATGATCTCTAACTTCCAAACAAGGCTTCTTATGGAAAGATTTGAAAGATCGTTTCCTTATGTGATGTCATATTTCTTAGACTCAAATCGAGCTGGCAAAGATCTCCGAATTTTCATCACTATATCCCTTTCGGAAATAATTATACCTATTACATGACAAGCATGCACTATCTCTGATAACTTGTGATGAAATTCCTCAAACGAATTTTCGTTAGCCATACGAAAGTTTCCTAATCAAAACTTAGGTTTTGAAGCCTTTTTTCTGAGGTATTCCCTTTAAATACGGTCTCTAAGGTATCCCAATCATCCTTAGATGTAGTGAACGTAGACACATGATGTTGAAAATATTGGCTTATGGCATGGATAATAACATTCAATCTATCAGAATTAAGCTTTGCTGCACTGATTTCAGTTTTGCCATATATAGTTATGTCGTTAGCAACAGTTTTATCGCCTTCTCGAACTGTTGGTGGAACATACCCCTTCAAAACAAGAACCCATGTTTGAGAATCACTAGATTGAATGAAGGAAGCACATAGTAATTTTCCACTATAAGTAATGTTTGGCATCGAAGGTTGGTGATACATTAATAGAGATTGAACTCTTGTCCATAGATTCATATCACCACAAAAATAGACTTGTTAGGTCTACCAATTTTTTCCTGCTCTGATATCAATTGAAAATGAGAGGGTACCAAGTATACCACCAGCTTTTTCGTTCGGCAACCTGTATGGACAAAACCTAATACAATTTCCAGTAGATCTAAATTAAACATCCTTGAACAAATTGTATGTAAATTTCTTCTCTATCTCTCCCATAATCAATATGTCTAGACAACAAAGGCCATAACCTGATTGTGTAGAAAATTTCTTGGACGATCTCACAAATAAATCTCTAAGATCAATCTAGTCGTCTCCAAATAAAGAACATCCGAATTCTAACAAGTATGAATCTTCTAGTCTACATTTCAAGACACGAATTTAACAAGAAAGAGTCTTGCTTTTTATCTCAATTAATAAGGCTACCAAGATTGATTACGTATTACTTGTGATATTCCTAATATACAGATAAAACAATATAATGCGGAAAAGAAAAAACACAAGACACAAGAAGTTTTGTAAACGAAAAAACTGCGCCTACAGAAAAAATCAAGGGCCTCGTCCACTTCGAACACCAAAATGTATTAAGCCGCTACATATACTAGCCTACTGTTATACTTCGGACTGGAATGTCGTTGAGACCGAATTAACCTCCAAGAAATTCAGATGCAGTTGTGCTCCTTACGTCTCTTAAAACTTGCAAGGATTTACTCAATTGATTCCTTTAGCTGACGTCCTTTATAGCCTAAGAGTTGCTTCAACCTAAGTGAAGACTTTCGATACAAATCTGTCCTAACAGATAAACCTATTTGATTTCCCTTTTGATCTTTCGATCTAGGTTTGGCAACCTGTTTCCAATAAAAAAAGTCCAGCAAACCTCACGAATTCGGGACACTTACACTTAGTTAGATGAGAAGCCTGGGTTACTAACCACCTCCAAGAACAATCCAAACACATCAATAAATAAGAGTTTTAGATATCCAGCTTGAGTAATCAAAAAGTATAAGATGAACAAAACTTTGCGATATCTATTTATCTCGTTCCTGATCGGAGATTACGAAACTCCAACGATAATTAAGAACAAGATAAGGATACACGAACTATAAGGTAAAAGATAGTAGTACCCGGCTTCACAAATACCTAAGTGAAGTCGTTAAGTCGTAACCTAATTTTATTTCTCATAAGAAACCCAAGTTATAAAGGACGAATCTAGTTTACAATTGAAAAAACGGGGGTACAACAACCACACCCAATATTTCGTTCGACAATCTGTATGGACTAACTCCAATATAATTCCAAGAGAATCAATTAGACAGTCAGACTCAATCAAGGAAAAATATCCAAGAGTTATATCTCTTTCTCAAATCAATCAGCAAATCAACATGATAGAATCCGTGAACCGATTGGTATGAGAAATAACTTGGACGGTACCAAAGACCAATGTCCAAGCATCAATCAATTTCTATCCAATAACCAAATGTCGGATTTACCAATTGATTAAACTACGTACAACCTGTGATATTTCAATTATATAAACAAATATAATGCGGAAAACAAATAACACAGACACCAGAAGTTTTGTTAACGAGGAAACTGCAAATATAGAAAAACCCCGGGACCTAGTCCAGATTTGAACACCACATTGTATTAATCAGCTACCAACACTAGCTTACTACAAGTTAACGTCGGACTGGAATGTAGTTGAGCCCTGACCAAGTATCACATCGATTAAGGTACAGTCGCGTTCCTTACGCCTCTGAATACCAGCAAGACTCTACGCACTTGATTCCCTTAGCTGATCTCACCCACAACTAAGAGTTGTTACGACCCAAAGTCGAAGACTTATAAACAAATATGTCTTCCACAGATAAGTCTATTCTGATACATAAATTTGTCTCCCACAGAATTACCTATGAAGTTTTATTCCGTCTTTTGATAAATCAAGGTGAACATGAACCAATTGATAATCCGGTCTTATATTCCCGAAGAACGGCCTATAAATATCAATCACCTCATAATAACTTAACTATATGGTAGTAGAAGAAGTTATTGTGGAGTCACAAAGAATGCGACTAAGAGCTTTTTGATTACTTTTTATATCTTACCTATCAGAGATAAATCTCGAGCAAATTTTAGAGAAGATAGTACTCAATAGGATAGAACAAGTAAGATCATAATACGCATCTACAGATAAAATATTTGGATATGGCTTCATGAATCCCAATTGAAGTCTTCAAGTCGTTAACCTATAATGGTTTTGGAAAAACCTAGGTTAAAGGAGAATCGAATCTAGTGGAAAATAGGATACAAGAAAGTGTCGGGATTAGGTTTTCCAGTTGCTAGAGTTCTCCCTTATATAGTATTTCAAATCAGGGTTTTCTTACAATCAAAGCTTGGATAGCTTAGTAACAAAGCATTCAATATTCACCGTTAGATGAAAACATGATTTAAGATTCAAGCTAAGTTTGCTTAAATACAAAGCAATATCTCTCTACCGTTAGATGGTCTTAGATTGTTACACACAAACTAAATATAACTTCATTTAGATATGGGTAACCGTACCTAAACGTGTATATTGAGTTGGATCAATAATAGTTAGCCGAAGTTAGCCACATGAACACTTTTGTCTTAACCACACTCATCTAACACTTCTAGGTAAAATATGATGATCAATCAATCATAAAAGATAATCAAATGAATCTAATTGTGTTACTCATAGAGTTGTTCAATTGTTCATATCTCAAAGAAGTATACAAGAACCAATTGAAACAAAATCGGATTGATTCATGATTGTACAAAGTAGTTATACAAGAATCAATTCATGAACATTAAGCCACAGTTTGCAAAGATTGCATTCCTTAATTTATTAATGTATTTTTTCATGAGTATGGAATCATACTTAACCGATTTTAGAACTTTAACCACTAAGTTTGCAAACTGTACGCAAACCATAGTTCTGGACTTTGCTCTTGTCCAGACGATTGCAAACGAGTACGCAAATATACGTTCCGGACCTTACTCATGTAGAAATGTTCGCATACTGGTATGCAAACTTGGTTCCCGAACTTTAACAGTTAAAACCGTTGACATACTGGTATGAAAATAAGGTTTCCGGACTCGAATCATACCAAAAAAGTTTGCATACTACGTACGCATACTTTGATGTATCCAGACAAAGGGTTTTGTTCTAAACTCCCATTTCAATCATTGAAACATCCTTAGAAGATGATAATGGATGTCTCACACATACCATTAGCTTATAAGTAATTTTCAAATGATCGAATGATCAATACGAAACTTTCCGAGTCGACATCAAATGATTCTCACACAAATCATGTAAGATGTTTCAAGGAAATTTTCACATGATCATCTTTTGACTTATTATTTAGTTTCCAACAAATAAATTGTTTCCAACTAAACTCGTCAAGAATAATGATGAATGTAGCTAAAGCAAAAAACTTCCACTATATTTTTCGAGAAATATATAAGCGAGTTAAACTCGGCTCGAAATATCAAATGTGTATAATCTAAAAGTCTATATAGTTGTACGACTTAGTCTCATTAGAAGATTTAATAGAATATACTTCTGAGTGATAGATAAGTTTTAGTCTCCACATACCTTTTGTTGATGAAGTTCCTCAAAGATCTCCTCAGTAGATCTTTGTCTTCAATCGATGAACGCCGTGAAGTCTAAAGCTAAACTACACATTTTATCCTAATCCGAGACATAACTATAAGTAGACTAGAAATCAAGACTTATAGTTTTGATCAACTAAACTTGACAAACAAGCTTGAGATAGCAACGCTTGCGAGTTCGACCGAGCAATTCTCTAACAACAACTAGGACACAGAATTGGCAGGGATTAAGATATCATGAGTCTCTTTATTTATATATTTTCAAGACTCTAAGTAGCTTTGAATTCTAAAATGACGAGGGTACCCAAATACACCACAATCTCTTTAATATCAACCTATATGTCCGGTTTCTTAAGTGATCGTCTATGGAGGATGTCGAGACAATACAACTTAAGTCCTATACCTTGTGTGATTGTCTATAGACGAGGTCGAGACAATACAACAACAAAATATTTACTTGACAATAGTTATGGTAATAATCGATAGACTATTAGAATCAAAGTTAAGTAATACACATTAACGTACAAGTACAATTTAATTTAATTATAATAAAATAATTATAATGCGTAATAATAAAGTAAATGGCACATCGATATTTTTTTAACGAGGAAACTGCAAATGCATAATATCCCCGGGACCTAGTCCAGTTTTGGATACTCTCAGAATTGAGGCGCTATACAAAATCCAATACTAACTTCGTATAGTTGAGACCAAGTATACTACCCCCAGCTACTTAGTTTCCTCATTATCCCTGCACCTACGACTTCTAGAGTCACGCACGTGAATAACAAGTTCTTTGGATCATATTCCAAACAACAAAGGAAGAATTTGTTTGGTAACCACTCTAATCAATCTTTGCTATAAAGATATGTGAGTTGCTAACAAAGGCTCTTCCGTTTAAACTAATAATCTCCTTTGTCTGGTTAGATTGGTTCGTATTGGCAAACATGCCTTATGGGCTTTCAAGCATAAGTCGTGTTCATCAACACTCAAGACTTAAACCATGATTCACAAACACATAGTGATTTAGTGAACAAAGTTGTCTTAGTAGTGTTCATGAGAGTTGTAATAATACCAAAAATATTTGTGAAAATTGTTTATGAGCATCTGCTTAGTTCGATATTGGGTAGTTATGTGTACGGGTACGCATGCCTATGGAAAAGTCCGTGAACTCGGGTTGTTGGGGTACGCGTACCGGAAATGTATTCGCTTAGTCATTCACAAACTATGACCCCAGGGGTACATGTACTGGGTATGGGTACCTCTTTCTCATTCACGAACTCAGAACATTAGGGTATGCCTAAGGGGTTTGCGTACCTATCCACATTTCAGAACTAAAATCACCAGGCTACGTGTACCTACCATGTATCCAGAATTTCAGATAATTCTGAGAAACTCTCTTTAAGCAAATTGAAACATTCCAATCACCATAGATAATAAATATCATTGCTTGGGAAATATCCAAATGATCAACTTGAAACAAAAATAATTCATGGATAATAAATTGTTCTTAACCATGATTGTTAAGGATCGATGAATATCCATTGCTTGAATCATATCTAGAGAGATTTATAAGAAAAACTTGACTCGAAATATCTTCTTTGAAATATTAAATCTACTAAACTTATACGATATAGTGTCATTAGATAGAATAGTAAATGTCGTGAGTAAATAGGATGATTCAATATTCACATACCTCTTTGTCGATGAATTTCTCCAAATATTTTCGTTTGATTTTCTGTCTTCAATCTTCGAGTGTTTTTCAGTGATGTCTGATACTAAACTACCATACTCTAATCCTAGTTTGAGACCTGACTTTAGTAGATTAGAAATCAAGATATAGTAGTGTATCTAATATTGACAATAACCTTGAGATAACAAAACCTGCGAGTTCGAATGAGCAGTGCTCCAACACTACCTATTAGGCCGGCCAATAAAAGGGGTTATTATTTGGAAGCCGATGCTACTTATAATCGTTGGATATGACACTTCGATCCTCCAGATTCACAAAATGACATAAAAGTTTTGCACAAATCTCATTTGTTTTAAGACCTAAGGTATGAAATCTATCCCAAAGTAAATTTCACAGTCATCGACAATCAATACCCTCACGGGTATTATCTTGCAGATGAAATCTATCCAAAATTAGAAGAGCTTTGTTTTAGATCGGAAGAAATGCGAGTGAGAGATAGAGAAGCATATATAAGGTGTATGAGATTGAGAAAGTGTAGATAAGGTGTGTGTTGAAATTGAATATTTATAAGGGATTGATTTTGGAACGTTGGATGATATAATTATTGACCAATAGAGATATCACCGAGCAATTAAGTGTCTACGGGCGACTAAGACTCTACTACTCGCTAAAAACTCTGCTTCTATGGACAAACTAGAAAAATTGTCAGTTTTCCCATTGAGTTTGTTATTTATCCCTATCGATGCATGGTAGGTGCATGTAGCGCCCCATTTTCCTAATCTGAGTTTAAAACACTAATCTCATACTAGAGATGCTAATATGAGAAAACCAAAAGAAACTGATTGATTGGAAATATTTAGCTTGCTGAAACTACAACTTCATTCCTTTAAAATGAAATCTTCAGCACAAGAGTAAAAGGCCTAGACTCAAACATGTCTATATTCATAACATTACTAACTATTACATACGGTGTGTTTGTGATAGATGATTACACACTATATGGTATTTACAATAGTACTTCACATACAAGCAAAATAAACAAAAGAACACTTTTAAGAACTATCTACGCAGAATTGCCCACAAAAAGATATTGGCAGATATCACCCTATTCACAATCCAAACACCTTACTCAACCCAAATATTAATCTCCCCTTCGACCTGATCTACGCCACTTGCATCAAGGTTACCTGCCACTAAAAAGAGATGGAAGGAGTGAGCTAAACAAGCTCAGTAGGTACTTACACTTCTCAAATGAAATCATTAAAGTTGAATTTTAATCAATGCAATTTTACTAATGTTGAAAGCACGCTTAACCTACTGAAAAATAGACAGCATATACTTTAAGCATTAAAAGAAGTCAAACGCACACGAAACAATCACGTATATGGAACTAACTCCTCCTGCAAACAATATATAATATGGTGACTCGTCCCGCACTTAGATAATAATATGGTGACTCATCCCGCACCTATCTATCGCATAGAAAATAGTTATAAATGGAGGAGCAGAGTTCCTATACACCACAGATGGAAACTCTTGTTTCCCATAACATTCATACAAGCAAACAATCTTTTAGGTCCTTTCTAAGTAAAAGAAAGGCCAAAAGAATTTAACAGGGTTTTAGGTAATCAAAATAAACGATGCATGAGTTTTGTTAAAGTGCATAACAATAATTTTGTAAAG
Source organism: Papaver armeniacum (assembly GCA_023531295.1). Taxonomy (NCBI): domain Eukaryota; kingdom Viridiplantae; phylum Streptophyta; class Magnoliopsida; order Ranunculales; family Papaveraceae; genus Papaver; species Papaver armeniacum. The sequence continues at coordinate 10,276 of JAJJWW010009689.1, forward strand.
TCATTAATGGTTGCAAAAGAGAAATGTAAATTCCCACCTCAACTGCTACACAAACCTCAACTTCGTAACCAGCCAACTGAAATCAGAGGTACCTATTCAAACACTATAACCTGCACAAGGTAGTATGGTTAAAACTCACTTCAGTTTCAACCTCTAACACCCATGTAAGCTGTACGAGAGTCAAAGTTTCAGGGTGCATAAAACATTCATCTTTGATTCAAATTAAACAATCAATAATTCTATAGAAAGATAACAATCTCCTCTATAACTATTATTAAGACATCATGATCTCAATCGATCTCTAGCATACCTATACAAGCCCATAAAGATGCCTACTCACTGCAGTTACAAGCAAATTCGGATTTCATAGTTAACTCAAAAATCAAGCGAAATGAATCTTCATAGATTGGTAATTCCATATACTATAAACCATACATAAGAACTAAGATTCAAATCAACATATAGGAACATTTCTTGTGTATTAACTGAGAAACCAAGTACTCTAAGTATTAATCGTAGAAACTAAGGCTGATACAAGCTGTATGTTGCCAATTTCCTTGAAAACAGAACTGCCAAGGGTGTAAAACAACAGACATCAAATCTAGCTTATCTTTTAATGAATAACTCAAAGTGGAACACTTGATATGATGCTTTCATTGTTGTTCAGGGACTTATTTCCCAAAAGAAAGAACCTTAATCCCATTAACTAACTTAAGTATCTAAAGAAAACAGATTGAGATGTCACTTAACAATGATGATTCTGAAATATAGGTGTTTGATTCAATTCAACAAATTTGCTTATGATATCCTATACTGTGACATGCAGAACCACAACAAAACCCTAAACTTCTAATTCACACATTTCCCAGACATAAAGAGATTCGAAAACTGATTCTAAACATAACCCTAAGCTTTACATACACAACTGGGATGATTAAATGAAACCGTGAAAAGTAGAATTGTTCAATAATCACTTACCCAAATCAATCAGCTGAAACAAGAGTAGTTAAGTAGAAATTATACCCAAATCTATCAACAGAACCACTAAAAGAACCCTAATTTTATATACCCAAATTGAAACGATAAAATAGTATTTAGGAGTAATTGCATCATTGAATACAAATTTCGTTGTTTGCAGAATCATTAGACACGAATTCAATCAATTGAAATAAGATTTACAAACAAGATCGAATTCTTACTGTTAATCTTCAATCAGTAAGAACATACGAATCCATTTCTTTCACTCTTAAATTTCCTATCAATCAACAACTTCAGCGCAGCAAATACACCCCTGTCAATCACTTGGGTTCATAGAATTTTTGGGTATAAGTTATTGACGCTCAAAGTTTGAATTTTGTTTCTTCTTCTCCTCCCCCAAGTCTCTCGTCGGTTCCTTTCTGTGTTTTCTCTTACAATGACCATGTATCAGATGCCTCAGATGGATAAGCCTCAAGGGTTCAATCACTAATCATTCCGAAAATACCCCTAATAAGATTACTAACTAAAAGCATGACAAGGACCTTAGGTTTCGAAGTGAAACTCCGCCACATTTCTAGACAAGAAGAACCAAAAGACAAAAGAACTCTAGGTGCAACTCATCTGATTTGCACAGACTTAACATGCTAATAAGCCAGATTCACAACCACAAATACAAGGCATAAATGTACTTTAATTAGTCAATAATCAGAAAATAAACAATTGGGTTTCTACAGTGCATATGTGGCAAATCTTTTGATTGCATATGAACTAAGTCTTGTGAGTGCAAAATTCCTAGAATTCAGAACTTCAGTTCATTTTTATACCATGTCATTTAGTGAAGCGGCAGGACCTGTCATTTGATTTGTTTATGTGTATAAGTGACTAGAATAATAGCAGGAATTCATGAGAATGACCGAATTGATGTCAATAACATTTTCGTCGTAGTTTTCTGATCTTTGATTTGTTTAGATTAAGTAGATACTCCCTTCGTCCCACGAAAGATGATTTATTTCAAGTTTGCACAATTCTTAAGGCAAAGAAATAAGAGGGATAAATTTCGGTATTTTTTCCAATAATATCCCTATGATAACATTAGTCCGTGACCCCAAAGCTGTCAACATCCGTACACAAAAACTCCAACAAATAAATTGTCCACAAGAACCCCATTTGACACAAACTGTCTATACTTCCGTTTTAGTTTAATTTAACCTTCTATTTTGTTGTTTATACGCCAAACCTTTATTCTCTTCTCACTACCAATACTACCAGCACTAACTCACCACCAGCTAGCAGCACCAACCAACTAGCACCAGCCAAAAACACCACCATCACCCAGCAACACCATCATTAGCTAGACCACCATCAACCAAAACCACATCAAAAAAACACCGCCCCACCACCACCAACCAAAACCACAAACTACCAGAACCATCATCGTCGCCACCACCAACCACCACCATCAACATCATCTTCACCATTAATACCGGTGCCACCCCATTACCACCAACCAGCACCACCATCAACATCATCACCACAACTGCAACTACCAACCAGCACCACCAACAATCAACACCATAACCACCACCAATACCAACACTATCCCACCACCACCAACCAGCACTACCAACACCATCACTGCCAGCCAGCAACACCGCCACCAAAAACTAACCATATCACTAACAACATTAGTTTGAATGACAAGAATTAGGCAAACATATGTTAGAAACCAAATTTGGTTTCAACATAAAATTGTCATTTCACCAACACAACTTCAACAATGAAACTAAACACGCCAACACAACTTCAACAATGAAACTAAACACACCAACTTCCAAATCAGAATAAACTATGAAAAAACCAGTTGAAACCAAATTTGGTATCAATACAAACTTACTGTTTCAGCATTAAAACTTTGGTTTTACGATAAAAAAAAATAGGCAAAAATCAAATGAAACCAAATTTTTGGTTTGAACAAAACATACTGTTTTCACCAACAAAAACATTAGTTTCGACATTGTTTAGTTTTGACAAAATTTGATGAAACCAAATTTAATTTCAAACAGAATTCTGTCATTTCACCAACATAACATTGATTTCAAGGATGATGATGTATCATAATTTTATGGTGATGATACATCAGAAGGAAGTGTTGGTGGTGGTTTTAGAGGATTAAAAGAGGTGGCAAAGGTGATGTTGGTGGCGGATCTGGAAGTGACGGTGGTGGTTATAGAGGATAGAAGGACAAAGTGGAGGTGTTGTTGGTGGCGGATCTGGAGGTGTTGGTGGTGGTTGTAGAGGATAAAAGGAAGAGGCAGAGGTGTTGGTGGTGGCTGATCCAAACATGGTAGTGGTTCAGGAGAAAGTTATGGAGATATTGGTGGCGTTGATGGTGGAAATGTAGGTGAAGGTATTAGTGGTGGAAGATCTGGATATGGCAGTGGGTTTCATTGTGCCGTGGCGTTAGGAGGAGGTGCTGGTGTGGTGGTGGGTCAGGAGAAAAAGGAAGAGGAGGTAGAATAAGAGGATAAAAAGAAATAAAATAACATGTAAGGGAAAATCTAACATTTAGAAAATTACTAAACCTAAATTTAAACATTATAAGCCAGTGTCACTGTAATATACTCCATTCGTTCCAAATTAGATGAGCTAGTTGGTTTTAAATTTTGTCTCATAAATAGATGAGCTATATCTCTAATCAGTGAGATATTTTTAAATCTACCCTTTGAATCGATTATTGTTACTATAAGAAATATGTATAATTTGATATCCATGTTTATATTCGTTACGTAGGTGTTTTAAAATGCTTTTCAACGGTATAAAGTTTACGAAAAACCGTGGTATAGTTTAAGAGATAAGTCATTTCTAAGTTTTACTAGTTATCATTCATAATGGTATAATTGTAAAAAATACTTAAGCATACTTCCCTTTCCTCCTAGCCTTAAGAATTGTGCAAAATACAACTTGCTCATCTAATTTTGGACGGAGGGAGTAGTGGTAAAGTTACTGGATGGTGACGCCAGGGACCTGAGTTTGAAACTCGCCAGCAACAAATTCTTTACCGATCCAAAAAAAAATAAAAAATTATAAGTGGAAATGGGGTTTTTGTGTCATTTTTATTTCAAATGGTTTTGTATACCAAATTTGGTCACCTTAGTGTTTTACTCCTTAAAACACATGCTTAAGGAATATAAACATGACTATCAAATTATACATATTTCATATACTAAGATTAGACTTAATAGCAATAATCCATTAAAAGGGTAATTTTGGGCTTTGCATTTAGGTCAACTTTGGAGAGACAAAATTTTAAAAGGAAAAGCTCGTGATGGATGGTGTCACACCTCCAAAATGCCTTTGCAAATTTCTGCGAAAGTGTAACTCGGCAGCACAAGTGGTTCTGTGAATAGCTTCACCCAATTTCACTTCAGCCTTATAAGTTTGTACCAATACAAACAGCTAACTCTTCAGGTTTATCAGCGGAAGTCTTTAACCTTCTTTCTCTTCTCAAAACCTCATCAAATACACCCCACAATGCATTCAATCCTTGCCATACTTTACCAACAACAAATCAGCCAACCAAGAACACTTAGAACATGACACAATCAACTCATTTTATTGCATCAAAGGGAAGAAATACAAAACTTTCCCACTTGGGGACTTACACAGACTTGTTTGCCTTCAAACCAAGTCTTAGTCTTACAAAAACTCTCATATTCACTCACATATGCAAACCTCACTCTCACATATGTTCTCTATGCAAGCCTACCGAATTTTCCCCTCCTTAGGACTATTTATACATCAGCTTTACTTGGCCAAACCGTTCATAATCGTTACACACGCATGGAACAGCCATCTGTCCCATAAAGCGATTACGCAACCGCCAATAATCGTGCTAATCGGCGTTCCTCTCCAACTCGCGCCAATCATCCAACACTTGTTCTTTAGCAGTTAGAACTCTTCTCCCACGCTTATAAACTCATTTATAACCGCTCCTCTTCATCACGCATCATTAGCATGCTTGTGAAACTCGTAACTGACTTGCAACCGTCACTTGAGCCATATTGCACCACTTATTTTGGCATACTGGATTCTGCCTTGCGCCTACGTTCAGCCCTCTTGGCCCTGCATGATTATCATTCTAAACTAAGGCACGGACATTCCTTAAGCTTCAAACACCGATGCCAGCTCCTTAGGCTCACTCTAGTTTCTCATGCGTCATATATGCTTCACTTCGCCAATTAGCTTGACAACAGCAATGCAACTCTTGCATTACTAACTTGTTTGCATTATTCAAGCTTTGGCCAACCTTGAATATATGACATAGACCAATTCTTAGTCTATTCTTCACTCTTGCATCCTCCTTGAGCTTGGGCCAACTCAATTCCATGGATATGCATCGATGCCAACATCGCATGTTGCATCTGTCACTTTGGACATGTATTGCCTTTCCTTAATGAAGCTTCATTGTGTCGGCCAATAAGCTTCATCACTTAGCCAAATGAGTTTACAATGTAATGCTGCACTTGCACTATATTGGCCCTATGGGTGTATGCCATTCTTGACACTTTGCCAATCTATACAGTAATACCGCTATTATGGCTTGCGTTGCACTATTATAGCTTACGTTGCGCTATTATGGCTTCGCATTGCACCATTACGGCGGAACTCTGACTTGGCCTGCAACTCTATAACGCGTAATCATTGTGCGTCACTTGCAATACCGTCACAGACCTCCCCCACCTAATCCGTTCAACGTCCTCGTTGAACGCGACTCAGTATAGACACCATACTTGTCTTAACTTTGCTTCACTTGCTTTCAGAACCTTTTATGAAAATCGGTAACTACTTTTGGCTAACCCTTGCCAATGGTCCCCTCCGATTGCACCCGCATCACTTAGCTTTGTTGCTTTGCTACTGATCTCATATCTTTGAGCCACATCTCGGCGTTGTGCACTACGCTTATGCTGCTACTCAAATTATGCATCAATACCCAAATGCAAATCTGAAATTCTTCTTAGCCAATTCTCCTTAGCTTGAATTTCGCCTTGAATCATTTACGCCTAAGTGTACGCACTGAATGATTCTTCTTCTACTGATCACCATGATCATTGCTATCGTCTCACGCTTTCCGACTTTGCCTTATTATCATACTCAACATGATAAGGATTTATAAAATACTTGGCTTCATTTTCAATCAATTTTGCTGGCAACCCACCTTTGACCTTTTGTTCTCCGTGATCCTCATCAAGCACGTCACAAAGTAAATAGGGGTTCTCTTGCATAAGACACCCGCATTCCACACTTCATGCCTCGCCAAACTCTGACTATGCAAACATCATTCAAGAACTCATTTCTATGAATGTATCCATCAAGTATAAGCTCTATACTTATGCCATCTTGCATACTCGTTCTCATGACAAGTTTTCCTTGCTCAACTTCCATACATCAAAACTATTGAGTCGCACAGCCCATTTACAAAACTGTGACTAACTATCTCTTGGACATAACATAGCTAACCCTTTAGCTGTCCATATGCCATGCCTTCAAAGCCAATATGTCTCCAAATACTTCTTTGAACTGCATTGCTATTTGCCTGGAAAGTGTGTGTCTTTCTCTACGGCCATGAGTTCTACCCAACTCATGCTTGTTGATAAAATGATTTCTAAGTTAATGTATTGCTTGCACTGTCGCCGCCCATCTGCCATCGTGCCATTTCGCAATCTCCCAAACAGCAACATCACTTCTACATCAACTAGGACCCCTGTCCTATGCTTTGCTTATTAGCTTTCAACTTGTCTTGTCATTGCATACGTTAGGCTAAGTATGCTACTTGCAGCATCTCCCCATGAACTAGCTTTACATCCTAAATAAAGAGGCAAAACTTTATAAACGAAAACACCTTCATTCATTACTGCTCTTACATGACAATACCATGTACCATTACATGATTGATCCACTTGATCACTTTTGGAAAGCTAAAACTTCATCAACAAAGCAACTTGCTTACACCAAAGCAAAGTATATACAAACTTGAAGACTCAAATAAAAGTCTGTACAACTGATCGCTGTCGTAAGTGTCAAAAATAATTTCACTTTCTTACTCACTAAATATGAATGAAGTACAAAGTAAGGAAGAGTTCGTATCTACAGAGAGGCAATTGTTGTTATGCAATTTTCAGTTTCTAAGGTAACCAAGGGGGGATGTTTGTTGTTTTAGCGAAATACTAAAGTAAAAATAAAATAGAGTAAAGCAAATAATTGGAATAATCAATAAGGAGAAGATATTGGTCACGGGATAGTATCATTCACAAACATGTATTTTCATCAATGATTAGAATTGGTATTTTAATCTCTCATTCACTAAAAGTCCTAGGATACCTTGATCGCAAGTATATCCCGCTAATTCCCTGTTTTCATCACAACCACATTAAAAGATGCATATGTGAATTCTTCCTAGAAAGCAACCTAAAGTGTAAAAGCACAATTAGATTTAACTCCCTAAAAGCAATAAGTTCTATGGAATAAGACTAATCAATGAAAACGAATGTGTAAAAGCACTAATCGTTTTAACAAAAGTTATGATTCACTTGTGACTAGTAGGATATATCACTACAAGCACTACCCACAATTATGCTACTTAGAATCAGGGATAAACAACTTTTTCGTATTGAAAACCCTAATATAGCTCTAGAGATGAATGTAAATCGGATTTATTCCGGACTCAACCAAACAAACTATCAAATCATATAACACTATTAATTCTGAATCACAAACAATAAAATATTGAGATAAAACTAATTCATTGAATCATATAACATATTGAGAAATCAATTTTATGCCATAACCAATAATATTTGTTTAGCTACTCATAGCTATGGAGTTCATCATAAAAATATTAATTGAAAAGAAGAAGATGAACAAAATCAAACCCTAGAAGCGTAAACAAAACCGGCTCTCCAAAGTTCCAAGAAAAATATGTGATCAAAGTTGTAGAAGACTTTCCTTTAAATAGCTCTCTTGTTTCCAAAATTAGGTCTAATCTTCAAAGGTCCAAAAGATAGAAGTCCACCAAGCCCATGTGTGAGAAAAACCCATGTAAAAACTTTGCCAAAAAACGGTCGCCGGAAATCTGGTATTGTGGTCGGAATTTGACCGGAATCCGGCACCGGAAAGTATCTCAGGTGACCGGCAAAGTCCGCCCGGTCACCAGTCAATGAGTCAACTCGGTCAACGATCCAACTCGGCCGGGTCAACTCGTAGTCGACCAGAGTCAAGCCCGGTCGGTGAGTCGGATGGGTGAATCGGTGAGTTAGGTAGTCAAGTCTGAGTCAGAGGCTAACTCAGCTGACTTGATTCTAGCCTTCTAGGCCATTGCACAGCCTGATATGTGATGCACAATCATTGTGTTGTAGCATACACGCCTCCCCAGCCATGACGGCCCTGCATTGCCAGTTTGAACTCCACCTACACTTGCCTTCAGCTGCACATCAATTTATCCTCCATGTCTCACTGTAAACACCCATTTCAGGTCTTCTAAGGCAGCTCATATTCTCCATCTCAGTTGTACATACACAACCAACACTATCCTACTCATGAGACCACCGAGCCATGGAAATCACCAACACAAAGCACCAACACCCAAAGACAACCCGCACTTTGGAAAATCGGACTGCCATACCAAAGACCTGACTTCACCGCAATCCCATCAGCAACACCAGAGCCATTGTCTTGCTCAGCTCCATCTTGCCTCATTTCAGTATCCACCAGTACCATAGCCACCAAACTCTTAAATAGAGTCTTGCACCCATATACTCATCACTTCCACCAGATCCAACAACTGCAGTTGCACACTAGCTTCCATTAAACCCTGAGCATCACCTCTTAACAGCAACAACTCCACTGCTTTACAGCTCAGTTCAAGCTCACCATAACTTGAGCTGCAATATCTCCATCTCCATGCTCACAACAGCACCATCTTGTTCTGACAGCAAACCCATTAGTTCCTGTTCAACATCTGAACTGTAGCTTCACCACTTCCTTAAGCCATTACATCATTACCTGCAATACCAACTGCACAACCTTAATCGCAGCTGCCAGCAACACCCACTGTGCTTTGCAGACCCAAGCCAACACCAGTTACAGCTCTAGCCACCAGCTCAATGAGCTTTTATCCCTTCTTGTTCACCACCAACCACCAGCTGCACCTGCAATACCTCAACTGCACTACAGCTACCACTGCATACACGCATTCCTACCTATACTTCTTCCTGCTACATTCCAGCTCCTGCAGCATAAGCTCCTTTAGCCATTTCAATTCCACCTTAGATTCATCTTAGGTTCAAGACTGAGTTCACAACCTTAAATCTGTTGTAATGCAGCTCAGCTGCAACAACAACACCTGCTTCCTATTTCACAACATCTTCAATTCTCATTCTGGGGCTTCACCTGTAATGATCCTGTCCTAACATACATCTAAGCTCATTCTCTCTTGAATCCTTGCTAACCACCACATTTTCATGGCACCAATCCTTGAAATCACTGTTCAAATCCAACTCATCCATCAATTCACACAAAACCCTTTCATGTTAACCCTTCCTGAGTTCTAAAACAGCCAGAGATTCACAGTCTTCAACAACAAAATTAAAACCCACAAACTCACTTCCATTCTCTCTGTGTTCATCAGAATTGCCTCAAATCTTCTTTGTAACCTAACTCAATAATTCTGAGACACCCATCTCTTCAATCGACCATCAAACCCACTTAGACGCCACCAGAATCACATCAACCTAACTCGATTCCACCAGTAACCTGAGCTCCTTCTTCATTCCAATGTTTCAATTTCTCGATCTCAATTCTTCCAAACCCTTAACAGAACCATCTTCTTCAACTTCTCATCGATCCATGGTAAGCACAACCAGATTCACGGCATAACACACAGAGACCCATCACCAATTTCTTCTTATCTGCTTGATTTTGAAATCCCACAGATCCCCTTTTATTCTTATTCTTCATATCAACACCACCGGAATCAAACCCCTTCAACAGCAAATCACCCTCTTCTCGACTGATTCTGAGCAACAGATCCTCGTCCTTCATCTCCGTATTAAATTTTCTCATTGATTCATCTCTTAACTCAAACTTCGGTAATGGCCGTCTCTCGTTTTTATTCATTTCTCTGAATTTGAGGCTGAGTGGTAGTGAAAGACAAACTAGTTGTCTGAGAAACACCCGACCTAATTAGGTATGTCTGTACGGAATGGATATTGACATCCAGTGACTTGGATAAGAGCTGCCAAAGTGAGTCTTTAGCCTGTCAGTTTCAGCGAACTGACTGCCTCCTTGCTCAACCGTCGGTCGCATTGAACTGACAACTCATTCCTCGCCTGTGAATTAATCCTTTTGCTCCTTTTCACTCCAAATGGACCTTTTCGCCTTCTCTTGCTCCCAGTGACTCCATTACACCTATAAAACTCAAAAGCAAACATAAGATACACAATTCACACGAAAAATAGCAAAGAAAGCATAAACTCTAGATAGTAAATACGGTGTATTCTACACCTATCAACAACTAAACTCTACACACAGAGTTTGCAAAAACTAACAACTCAAGCTACATAAAACAAGGCCAAAAACACTCCTGTTTTGGCGTTCAAAGTGTTGTCAATGGAGACAACAACACTTACTTATTTTTAGCTTAGTTTCTTTTGTCGAAGTTAGCGACCACTTCGCTACGAGGTCTCTTCCTTGAACCTTCACTTCGGCCTTCACGAGTCTTGCTAGAATGATTCCCATAATCATCCCCAACTGATACATTGAGTTGTGCCTTGAGTGGACAGCTTCTAGCGAAGTGTAAACCTTTGCAAATGAAACATCCCCTAAACTTTCGGGATGAAGGAAGTAGTTCCTCTTCCTTAGGTTCATGCTTGCGCTTACTGCCAACAGATTTTTCCTTCCCTTTGGCTTTTCCTTCGCAGCTTTGCAGATCTTCAGTCGTTGTGCTATTGGCAAGCTCTCTTACCGTCTGCATAGCCATCTGGATACTCTGCACTTTGCGATTCTTAAGTTCAGCAATCACACTTGAACTTGCGCCATCCAGAAATTGGAACATCTGATCTTCTTCACTCATGCCACACGTCTCTTACACCAATGCAAAGAAGTTTTCAGCATAGGCTCGTGGTGTACTTGTCTTCTTAGCCTACGTAAACTTTCTCTTGCATACCAAGCACCATTGCTTGGCCAGAACTGACATCTCAGTCCCTCTTTCATGTCATTCCATGACATAGGATTGGCATAACCAGCAGCTTCATCTTCTTGCAGCATAGTTCTCCACCAAACCTTTGCATCACCACCAAGGTAATTGCATGCGAGAGTTACTTTTTGTCCTTCCCCAGTTCCATTCGCCTCAAAGTATGCCTCAACGTCATACAAGAAATTCTCAATTTCTCTAGCATTTCTGGAACCTGCGTAAATTCTTGGATCGGAGACTCGATTAGAGCTTTCTCCATACACGTTTGCCCCTACAAACATGCCGTTACTGATTAACCCGCGAATGCTTGCCACTTCCTCAGATATTTGCTTCGCATGGCTTGTTAGTATGGTCTTTATGTCACTGAATTGCACCTTCAATTCAGTCACTTCAGCATTGGTTTCGCAATTCAGAAGGGTTGCATCAGACACCTTATCTTCTACAACACTTACCCTGCCATCGAATTCTTTAAACCAATCTGACGTTCTTCCTTCAAGTAGGTCTAGCCTGCCATTTTCTTCAGAAACAAGAGGATTTTCAATGCCATCTGCACTGAAATCAATGGTTAAATCGCCAAGATCACCATACTCCTCAAGTTGATCAAACGTACCCGGTAGTTCTTCGTTGATCATCATGCCATTAGAACTCATTTCTAATGCAAAACTCTGAAAATAATGCGCCACTTACTTGCTCACAGGAAACTAGTTTTAGAGAGAAAGAAGTACTAGTGTATTATCCAACAAATACACTCGAACTGTGTACCAAACACAGCTCTGATACCCGACTTTCACACCTCCAAAATGCCTTTGCAAATTTCTGCGAAAGTGTAACTCGGAAGCACAAGTGGTTCTGTGAATAGCTTCACCCAATTTCACTTCAGCCTTATAAGTTTGTACCAATACAAACAGCTAACTCTTCAGGTTTATCAACGGAAGTGTTTAACCTTCTTTCTCTTCTCAAAACCTCATAAAATACACCCCATAATGCATTCAATCCTTGCCATACTTTACCAACAACAAATCAGCCAACCAAGAACACTTAGAACATGACACAATCAACTCATTTTATTGCATCAAAGGGAAGAAATACAAAACTTGCCCACTTGGGGACTTACACAGACTTGTTTGCCTTCAAACCAAGTCTTAGTCTTACAAAAACTCTCCTATTCACTCACATATGCAAACCTCACTCTCACATATGTTCTCTATGCAAGCCTACCGAATTTTCCCCTCCTTAGGACTATTTATACAGCAGCTTTACTTGGCCAAACCGTGCATAACCGTTACACACGCATGGAACATCCATCTGTCCCATAAAGCAGTTCTGCCAACCGCCAATAATTGTGCTAAATGACCAATTCCTCTCCAACTCGCGCCAATCATCCAACACCTGTTCTATAGCAGTTAGAACTCTTCTACCACGCTTATAAACTCATTTATAACCGCTCCTCTTCATCACGCATCATTGTCATGCTTGTGAAACTCGTAACTGACTTGCAACCGTCACTTGAGCCATATTGCACCACTTATTTTGGCATATTGGATTCTGCCTTGCGCCCACGTTCAGCCCTCTTAGCCCTGCATGCTTATCATTCTAAACTCAGGCACGGACATTCCTTAAGCTTCAAACACCGATGCCAGCTCCTTAGGCTCACTCTAGTTGATCATGCGTCATATATGCTTCATGATAGGGTGTAGAATACATCCTATTTACTATTTATTGTTTATGCTTTCTTTGCTATTTTTCTTGTAAATTATGTATTTTACGCTTGTTTTGAGTTTTGTAGCTACTTTGGAGTCACACGGAGGAAAGAAGAAGAAGTTACTCTATTTGAGCCAAAAGGGCAAAATTATCATTTCATGGGCGATCACTATCTGGAGCCCAGCCAAGGTTAAGGGCTACTCTCTATTGGAGGATTACTAAAGAAAGGACAGTTCAAGTTAAGGGGCTGCCAAACTGGGTAGCCCTTATCCAGAAACGTAGTGATGTTATCAGCTGGTAAAATGGATGGGTTATGTCCATGGATGTTGAAACCCAAACCCATAGACCCACACCCGTACCCGGATCCATGCCCGAATCCGCCCCATTTAACCCAACCCTCAATCGAGAAGCTTATTTCTCAATCATTTTGTCTGAATCAAATACAGAGAGCTACTGTAATCGAGAGAAATTGGAGAGGGTTTGTCTCGAAATCAAAATACGAGAGAGATGGTGTTTCGTGGGAATCTCCACTGTTGAAGCCGAGAGCTGTTAGTGATTGAGATAATAATTAGGGTCTGCTGTTGGTGGCTGCTAGTTGAAATCGAGAAACATGCAGAGAGGTTGAGAGAATGAACGAGCTGCTCTGACCGAATCGAGAAGATTCAATGGAGATGAAGGCGGTTCTGATATTGTTTGGAGGAAGGAAACGAGGGTTTGATGTTGCAGTGAATCGATTCAAGCCACTGTTGTTGAGATGGATCGATGGGTATTGTTCCAAGGAGGCTCTAGGAGATGGGTTCGACTTGATTAGAAATTAGCAGTGGCGATGAGAAAGATCAGATGGGTTTGCTGGTTGAATTTGTTCGATATGTGAAGAGGTGTAGATCTTTGTTCTTTGTTCTTGATGGATTTGAAGTGGGTTATGTGTATTGAATCTGTGAAGTTGGTGGTCTTGAGTTGATGGTGGCCGATCCTGGTGTTGATATTGGTTGTTGTTATGAAGTGAAGCTCGGGAGAATGGGTTACGCTAATCGATTGAAAAGAAATGGAAGTAGTTTGTTGTTGAATGGAGGCATCTCGAGGTCGTTATTGATCTTTTGGGTCGGTGCGAGAAATGGTTGGATCTGTGATGAATTGCAAGACAAAAGGCGAGAGAAGGCAGTGGAAGAAAGGTTTGATACTGTTGATGGCATGAATGAAGATGTTTAATCTGAGAATGAATGAAGCCTTGTTGGACTGCTCAGTTAGATGTATGTTAGGATTGTGGAAATTGAAGTTTAATGGAACTGAAGATGATGGCAGTGCAAGGGAAGATGGAGCATGATTGTGCAAGGCTGGTTCTGGTGGAGTTTAGGTTGCAGTTATGGAGCTGATTGGAAACAACTGATGAACTTGAATTGAAGGTGATGAATTGTTGCAGTAGATAGTTGGAAATTCAGCTGAGATGAATGGAGGTTGTATAAAGATGGGTCTGATGCTGTGAACTGTTAGGGTCTGAGATTGGCTCGAGAATGAGCTGAGCAGAATGTTGGAGATTATGGAGCTGTGATATGATGAGATGGAAGGAGTTATAGCAAGGATTTCATGGGTTTAAGGTGCCAGAACTGGGGATGGTGTTGCAAGCATGAACAGCACTGGATGTGTGGAAGAATGTGGCTGATGCATAATGATTATGCAGCACAATGCAGGCTTACTCAATGGCTCGAGCGGACTAATCATCTCCTTCGAACCAAGGCGGTGATGACTTAACACCTAACTCGGTCAGCGACCGAGTTGACTCATGACCGGTTTACTCCCTTGACCCGCTGACTAACGGAGACCGTTATCCTGACTGTTATCTCTGACGGCATCGTAACATAATATTCCTCCAGTGACCGGCAGTGATACTCAGGCGACCGGCGGCGACTATTCCGGCCATAATACCAGTTTTCCGGCGACCAAAATTCCAGAATTTTCTGTGGACTTCTCTCATGGGTGTGAAGACTTGGACTAGGAATTGGATGGAGAATTGGGCTCAAATTTGGAAAGAGAAGGTGGAAGAGTTGAGAAAGGCTTGGTTTTGGAAATTGAATTGCAAAAGGAAAAGGATTCTATTCCTTGGAAGATTTGGAGAATATTGAAGCCTATAAATAGAGAAGTTTTCTACATCTTTTACACACCTCTCTACACACACATCACTTGTGTTTTTGCTTGCTTTTCTAAGATTCTTCTTTTTAATTATTTGTGTGAACTTGAAAATTCTCCTTTTAATAATTATTATTTGTGTGAATTTCAAAAGCATGAGTAGCTAATTTTCTTATTGATTGAGGATGAATTCCTAGTTCTTAACATATGATTTAAGTTTTTGTTTTCAATTCTATCTTGAGGTTTTTCACATAATTATCATTTGTTTTTACTAATAGGAATGATCTTAATGACATTCATGATTGATTGATAGATTGTTTAGAGTGCACGCTAAATTGATTTGTTAATTTGATCTAAAGCTAGTGAAAGTTAGGGGATAAGTAATCGTTTCTTGACTCTTTACATAAGTAGCAAACACGAGACCTTGCGGAGGGATTCCGTGGAGCAATTGTGTGTGAAAACAACGTTAGCAAGTAGACCTTGATCTAAGAGTCTAACTACTAATATTGACCTAATAAGTTCATGAATCTTAATGCGTTTATTTAAATTACATCTAGAGTGATCTACTACTAGGTGGTTTGGTAAATAGAATCCGGTAGTCGAGAACTTCCGTGTCCGGTGATATAAGGGATTTAGGGGTTTAGCACCGATCTAGCTGCTTTTTACCTACGGTTGGTGATAATTTGTGACTAATAACAAGTAGAAAAGAACATAACTTGATTCATTGTTTCGTAACGAAGAAGGATTCCTTGATCTTGTCTCTCTTATTGCTTTCAACTTTCGATTTTAATTGCTTTGTTTATTTTCTTTTGCTTTTTACACCCCCCTTTTTGTGACAATTTTTACAACTAGAATCTCTTGCTCCTCGTGGGAACGAACTTGACTTCCATTATATTATTTTTAATTGAGTGGAAACATTAATTAATTTGATTGCACATACGACACGCATCAAATTTTGGCGCCGTTGTTTGGGAGCAATGGACGATTTTAGTTGTTTTTATTCTTTTTGCTATATTCTTGCTTTGTTAGATTCTATACCGTATCTAACTTAGTTTTTGAGAATCTTGTTTCAGGTGTATACCTTTGGTGAATGCTTAAAGGGGGTAGACCGAGTCCAATACGTCTTCGATCCGGCACTCAACTAAAGGATTTCATTCGAGCGATTAACACTCCACTTCCTCCTTCTTCATCAAGTGATTCGGACAAAGAGGAAGAAACGATGGCTGATCGTACACTCAAGGACCTAGCTTCTCACAGGCTTGATACACAACAATGGTGTATCCAAACTAACTCAACCTTCGAGATCAAGACGGGGTTGATTAGAGAGTTACCAAAGTTCCATGGCATGGTGAATGAGGACCCAAACAAACATCTTATGGACTTCTATACCATAGTTATGGCTATGCTTCCACCGGAGACTAATGCGGATGGAGCAATGTTGAAAGCTTTCCCGTTTTCTTTGGCGGGCAATGCTAAGGAATGGTTATATTATTTGCCTCCGGAAGTATCACAACATGGAATGGGATGAAGAAACTTTTCCTCGAGAGATATTTTCCCACATCCAAAGCTACTCAAATTCGCAAGGAGATTTGTGGATTGAAACAACATGTGGGAGAGTCATTGTATGAATGTTGGGAGCGATATAAGAGGTTGGTGGCAAGCTGTCCACACCATCAATTTAGTGAGGTTATGATACTCCAATACTTCTACGAAGCTCTCAACCCAAGCGATAGGTCTCTTCTTGACGCCGCGGGTGGTGGTGCACTAGTGAACAAGACGGTGACCCAAGCTACCGAGTTGATTGAAAGTATGGCTGCGAACTCGCAACAATTCTACACAAGGGATGAACCAATGGTTAGGCGAGTGCATGAAGTTAGTGATTCATCATCACATCTTGATCAAAGGATGAGTAACATGGAGATAATGATGCAAAGGATGGCCGCGGTAATTATTCCGGATGGTGAGACCGAACAAGTAAATGCTTTATATCCAAATCAAAGGCCAAGGTACGATCCATACTCCAATACCTATAATCCCGGTTGGAAGGATCATCCCAACTTTAGTTATGCAAACAAGCAAGCGGCGGTTTCCAATCCGTATGAGCAACAAGGTGGTTTCCAACAATCACGTTTCCAACCTCAACAACAATTTCAACCACAACAAGTCAAGGAGCGTGATTCTTTGAATGATGACAAGCTCAATGCGTTAATGCAAGGTGTGCAAGGTCTCACCACTTTGGTTCAACAACACCAACAAAAGACCGATTCGGCAATCAAGGATTTACAAATTCAAGTGGGGCAATTAGCGACCGATGTGAATCTATTGAAAGCTCAAGCGTCCACAAAGCTTCCTTCACAACCATTTGTTAATCCAAGAGAGAGCGTTAATGCGATTACTTTGAGGAGTGGGAAACAAGTGGAGCAACCAAATCAACAAGATAAGGTGTATGATGAGAAAGAGGAAATTGAAACCGCACCAAAGGAGAAAACATCTCCAACCAACCAACCCGAGGAGACGGTTCCTACTTTTACAACTCCACCCCCATTTCCTAGCCGATTTGCTAAATCAAAGAAAGACTTGGAATACAAGGATATGTGGGACATCCTTAAGAAAGTACAAGTCAATATTCCACTCATTGAAGCTATTCGTCAAATTCCTCGTTGTGCAAAGTTCTTAAAGGAGTTGTGCATGAAGAAGAAGAGGTTAAAAGGGAATGAAGTCATGAGTGTGGGGGAGAATGCTTCGGCGTTTATTCTCAAGAAACTCCCACCAAAATTAAAGGACCCCGGTAGTTTCACTATACCTTGCACAATTGGTAAAACAAGGTTTACTCGAGCTTTACTAGATTTGGGTGCATCGGTTAATATTATGCCTTCATCGATTTATGATTCTTTGAATCTTGGTCCTCTTAAGGAGACCGGGGTAGTTCTTGAACTTGCTAACCTATCTAATGTTTACCCAAAAGGGATTGTTGAGAATGTTTTGGTGCAGGTTAATGAGCTTGTATTTCCGGCCGATTTCTATGTCTTAGACATGAATGATGAGAATTCTTCCAAGTCTACACCTTTGCTATTGGGTAGACCATTCTTAAGCACCGCCGGAACAAAGATTGATGTCCAAAATGGCACCTTGACTATGGAGTTTGATGGTACACTCATCCACTTCAATATCTTTGAGACAACGCGATACCCTAGTGATGTGAAATCATGTTTTCCCGTGAAAGAGGTTGATCCGGGCTAATGAATCTTGCAAGAGCTAAGTCGGGCCGTCGACTTTAAAACAAGCGCTTAATGGGAGGCAACCCATCGGTTTTGTATTTCTTATCCTTTTGCTTTTTGTTATTTCTTTTTCTTGTTCCATATCATGTTAAAATTTCCCACCTTGCCTTTACTAGGAGGATTCAATTACATTGAGGACAATGTAAGGTTTAAGTGTGGGGGAGTGGTTAAGCATGTTTTTAAAACAAAAATTACAAAAAAATTAAAAAATTAAAAAAAAAAAATTTCATAAAAACTCCAACTTTTAAAGATTTTAGAGTCACTAGCATACTTCTAGGTATGTTTACATAGAGATTGTGACCGACATAATTGA
This sequence comes from Papaver armeniacum, assembly GCA_023531295.1. Classification (NCBI taxonomy): domain Eukaryota; kingdom Viridiplantae; phylum Streptophyta; class Magnoliopsida; order Ranunculales; family Papaveraceae; genus Papaver; species Papaver armeniacum. The sequence goes on from JAJJWW010009689.1 coordinate 28,916, forward strand.
ACTTGGAAGTGTTAGGGAACTACATTCGGATTTCTTGCTTGTTTGAGTGTTAAATAATGGATTTAATCATGCCGGTGATGCGAATTTGGTGCAGGGGGAAATGCGTTATTAGAGTTGCTGATCAATCATTAGTGGAGACTACCCGTATTCATATCATGTGAGGCACCGACCAGAAATTTTCCATCTACTAAAGAGCTTCTTTTGAGTGTGTGTCACCGTACGTAAATTCCGGGTAGAATGGTGAGCTACCCAACCTCCCACCAATAGAAGCACTACTCTTTGATCTCTTGAGTGCTAATTTTGTCAATCATGAGGGTGACGTCTATAGATGAAAGCCTCCTTCTTGTAGTTCGATTTGCAGTTAGCACCATTCTCTCTCGCGACAACAACGGATCCATAGAAACACTCTCATCATCAACAAGGAGCGACATCAAAATCTACAAGGAAAGTTGGAAAAGTTTATGGTTTACAAGCAACGGAACGAGAAAAAGAGCAAATTTCAAACTCAAGTAAAGCAACATACAAATGAGCGGATTTTACATATATGTTGAAGACTTACACTACAATGAGGTAATTTTATATTCAAGTACGAAGACTTATTCACAAGAGCGAAGAAAATTAAAAGGTGAGAATTTTTGAAATTTATGATTTCAAGACGATACAAGTTGTGAAGAATCAAGCGGTAAAATACTTCTCCCACGGCCATGGTTTATTTTTGTATTTTATTTCTCTTGTAAAAAAAAAAATAAAAATAAAAAAACAAGAGAAATATTTGTTTTGTTTTTATTTATTAAGCCGTGGGGAAGGAAAATTTATAAGAAAGTTTCAAGCGACAAGGTTTTAAGGTAAAAGAGTTACAAATTGTCAAGGATTTATGAAATTCGAGGGTTTATCATCAATAGTTGAAACCGAAGACGAAGACCAAGAAGATCAAGACGAGGAGCGGAAGACGTTTCTATTGGATGCCGTGAGAGTGGTGTTATCATAATTGGCGATCGGACGTGAAGGTGAGTAAGTAATCTCATCCTCGATAAAAATGGTTGATTTCCTTTCTTAGAGATCGTCAGAAAAATGGTTTTTCAAAATATTAAAAGATGTGGGTTTTTAAAAATATTTCGGAAGTTGTCCTTCCCACCATTCAACGTGTTGCAGGATTTCTCTCTTCATTCCTACCTGCACACATGTGAGAACCATAAAAAAAAAGCCGTCTTTTTGAGTGCAATTATCATAAAATCTTATTTGGTGAGGCAGAAGTCGAGGCGAAATGCTTATTGGTCGTTTCTCAAACACGCATTCTCTCATTATGGTGTGGTTATTTCTCACTCAACATTTAAGAATGAGAATATGTTCTTTAGTATTTCTAACTTCTTATTACTAGCATGCAGAAACTCTATGTCCTCATAGCTTTTTGGATGCTTGGGACGCTTGAACGCTTTGAAGTTGTGAGTTTTTAGTTTGATTTGCTCGAGGACTAGCAAAGTCTAAGTGTGGGGGAATCTGATAGGGTGTAGAATACATCCTATTTACTATCTATTGTTTATGCTTTCTTTGCTATTTTTTGTAAATTATGTATTTTACGCTTGTTTTGAGTTTTGTAGCTACTTTGGAGTCACACGGAGGAAAGAAGAAGAAGTTACTCTATTTGAGCCAAAAGGGCAAAATTGTCATTTCATGGGCGATCACTATCCTGGAGCCCGACCAAGGTTAAGGGCTACTCTCTATTGGAGGATTACTAAAGAAAGGACAGTTCAAGTTAAGGGGTCGCCAAACCTGGGTAGCCCTTATCCAAACGTAGTCTTTGTTATCAGTGGTAAAATGGATGGGTTATGTCCATGGATGTTGAAACCCAAACCCATAGACCCACACCCGTACCCGGATCCATCCCCGAATCCGCCCCATTTAACCCAACCCTCAATCGAGAAGCTTATTTCTCAATCATTTTGTCTCGAATCAAATACGAGAGCGGTGAGTCGAGAGAAATTGGAGAGGGTTTGTCTGAAATCAAAATACAGAGAGATGGTGTTTCTGTGGGAATCTCCGACTGTTGAAGCCGAGAGCTGTTAGTGATTGAGATAATAATTAGGGTCTGCTGTTGGTGGCTGCTGGTTGAAATCGAGAAACAGGCAGAGAGGTTGAGAGAATGAACGAGTTGCTCTGACCGAATCGAGAAGATTCAATGGAGATGAAGGCGGTTCTGATATTGTTTGGAGGAAGGAAACGAGGGTTTGATGTTGCAGTGAATCGATTCAAGCCACTGCTGTTGAGATGGATCGATGGGTATTGTTCCAAGGAGGCTCTAGGAGATGGGTTCGACTTGATTAGAAATTAGCAGTGGCGATGAGAAAGATCAGATGGGTTTCTTTGGTTGAATTTGTTCGATCGTGAAGAGGTGTAGATCTTGTTCTTTGTTCTTGATGGATTTGAAGTGGGTTATGTGTATTGAATCTGTGAAGTTGGTGGTGCTGAGTTGATGGTGGCCGATCCTGGTGTTGATATTGGCTGTTGTTATGAAGTGAAGCTCAGGGAGAATGGGTTCTGCTAATCGATTGAAAAGAAATGGAAGTAGTTGTTGTTGAATGGAGGCATCTGAGGTCGTTATTGATACTGGGTCAGTGGCAGAAATGGTTGGATCTGTGATGAATTGCAGCACAGGGAGGAGAAGGCAGTGGAAGAAGGGTTTGATACTGTTGATGGCATGAATGAAGATGTTTAATCTGAGAATGAATGAAGCCTTGTTGGACTGCTCAGTTAGATGTATGTTAGGATTGTGGAAATTGAAGTTTAATGGAACTGAAGATGATGGCAGTGCAAGGGAAGATGGAGCATGATTGTGCAAGGCTGGTTCTGGTGGAGTTTAGGTTACAGTTATGGAGATGATTGGAAGCAACTGATGAACTTGAATTGAAGGTGATGAATTGTTTGTTGTAGATAGTTGGAAATTCGGTCGAGATGAATGGAGGTTGTATAAAGATGGGTCGATCTTTGTGAACTGTTAGGGTCTCGAGATTGGCTCGAGAATGAATGAGCGTAATGTTGGAGATTATGGAGGTGTGATATGATGAGATGGAAGGAGTTATAGCAAGGATTTCATGGGTTTAAGGTGCCGTAATCGGGGATGGTGTTGCAAGCATGAACAAAGACCTTTGGATGTGTGGAAGAATGTGGGCGATGCATAATGATTATGCAAAGACAATGCGAGCTTACTCAATGGCTCGAGCAGACTAATCACTCACTGAACGAACCAAGGCGGTGGATCGACTTAACACCTAACTCGGTCACCGACCGAGTTGACTCTCGACCGGTTTACTCCCTTGACCGTGACTAACGGAGACCGTTATCCCGATCATTATCTCGACGGCATCGTAACGAGAATATTCCTCCGTGTGACCGGCGGTGATACTCAGGCGACCGGCGACGACTATTCCGGCCATAATACCGGTTTTCCGGCGACCAAAATTCCAGAATTTTCTGTGGACTTCTCTCATGGGTGTGAAGACTTGGACTAGGAATTGGATGGAGAATTGGGCTCAAATTTGGAAAGAGAAGGTGGAAGAGTTGAGAAAAGCTTGGTTTTGGAAATTGAATTGCAAAAGGAAAAGGATTCTATTCCTTGGAAGATTTGGAGAATATTGAAGCCTATAAATAGAGAAGTTTTCTACATCTTTTACACACCTCTCTACACACACATCACTTGTGTTTTTGCTTGCTTTTCTAAGATTCTTCTTTTTAATTATTTGTGTGAACTTAAAAATTCTCCTTTTAATAATTATTATTTGTGTGAATTTCAAAAGCATGAGTAGCTAATTTTCTTATTGATTGAGGATGAATTCCTAGTTCTTAACATATGATTTAAGTTTTTGTTTTCAATTCTATCTTGAGGTTTTTCACATAATTATCGTTTGTTTTTACTAATAGGAATGATCTTAATGACATTCATGATTGATTGATAGATTGTTTAGAGTGCACGCTAAATTGATTTGTTAATTTGATCTAAAGCTAGTGAAAGTTAGGGGATAAGTAATCGTTTCTTGACTCTTTACATAAGTAGCAAACACGAGACCTTGCGGAGGGATTCCGTGGAGCAATTGTGTGTGAAAACAACGTTAGCAAGTAGACCTTGATCTAAGAGTCTAACTACTAATATTGACCTAATAAGTTCATGAATCTTAATGCGTTTATTTAAATTACATCTAGAGTGATCTACTACTAGGTGGTTTGGTAAATAGAATCCGGTAGTCGAGAACTTCCGTGTCCGGTGATATAAGGGATTTAGGGGTTTAGCACTGATCTAGCTGCTTTACCTACGGTTGGTGATAATTTGTGACTAATAACAAGTAGAAAAGAACATAACTTGATTCATTGTTTCGTAACGAAGAAGGATTCCTTGATCTTGTCTCTCTTATTGCTTTCAACTTTCGATTTTAATTGCTTTGTTTATTTTCTTTTGCTTTTTACACCCCCTTTTTGTGACAATTTTTACAACTAGAATCTCTTGCTCCTCGTGGGAACGAACTTGACTTCCATTATATTATTTTTAATTGAGTGGAAACATTAATTAATTTGATTGCACCTACGACACGCATCACTTCACTTCGCCAATTAGCTTGACAACATCAATGCAACTCTTGCATTACTAACTTGTTTGCATTATTCAAGCTTTGGCCAACCTTGAATATATGCCATAGACCAATTCTTAGTCTATTCTTCACTCTTGCATCCTCCTTGAGCTTGGGCCAACTCAATTCCATGGATATGCATCGATGCCAACATCGCATGTTGCATCTGTCACTTTGGCCATGTCTTGCCTTTCCTTAATGAAGCTTCATTGTGTCGGCCAATAAGCTTCATCACTTAGCCAAATGTGTTTACAATGTAATGCTGCACTTGCACTACATTGGCCCTGTGGGTGTATGCCATTCTTGACACTTTGCCAATCTATACAGTAATACCGCTATTATGGCTTGCGTTGCACTATTATAGCTTACGTTGCGCTATTATGGCTTCGCATTGCACCATTACGGCGGAACTCTGACTTGGCCTGCAACTCTGTAACGCGTAATCATTGTGCGTCACTTGCAATACCGTCACAGATGGAGTATATGAATTTTGTAAATATCTAAAAAATTCCTATTCTACCCCTTACACACTTTTTGACGAAAACTATAACTAGAAGCATTTAATTAATTTTAGTGTATTACTACTATCATAAATAGGGGCATATATGTAAAAAGCCATCCAAGAATTACAAGTTGGACTATATAGGTGGACAAACAACAACTAATATTTCGTCTATAAAACATGGACAAATTCGGTAAATACTATCGCATTTTCTATCTATTTAATGTTTTAAGTTTTTCTTTTTCTTTTCACACAGAGTTCAAGCCAACTGCATTTGTGTCCACGGGTTTTTCCAACGATTTATTATGGCGGCTGAGGCTTTCTATTGTAATCCAACTAGAAATAACCCGTGACGTAACGACACGGCATGAGAAAAATTAATCTAAGTTCATGGTTTTCTTGCGGAAATTCTCAAACGTTACACATGTTGACGAAGGTTTATTGTTTCTTATTTTCAAAAGCTATGAGTCAGAATATTATATTTTTTTGATAATAAAATATGAGTGTAATAATATTAGTTTTAAATGGTTGTAACAATTAATTTTTCACTTTGTTGTTTTGTTGCTACATTAATTCTTTTAATTAGTGAACAACCTACAAATTAGTGAGGAACTAATTTTTCACTTGCACTTTGTTGTTTTGTTGTAACATAATTAGTGAGGAACTGATTATGAGGGTCATCAATGCATATATTTGTACTGGAAGGAGGTTACAAATCTTACATTCGTCGGATATCTATGGTTGGGGTGAGATCGGAATGGTCGGATGCAACGTTTGTCTCCAGAATTGTTATCTGACCGTCCTAAGCTCACGGGTTATTTTTATAAATAAACCCTGCCGTAAAGGCATAGCTTTGATCTGATCTGTGATAAATGTATAAAAGTGTTTGTTAAATCACCTGAATCTTCTAAATTACTGGTGGTGCACTTGCAGATAAAAAACTTCCATATATTTCCTCCTCCATTTTAAGACCATGCATGTCTGTAGTTTTGATAACGACAGAATATGTGGTTTCATTTAATATAGATATTTTAAATAAACTTTTACTCCCATCGGTTTTGGTTTTATTGTACAGGTAAAAATCCAGAACTAAGATTTTTTTTTTTTTTGAATTTTAGTACTAACAAAACCATTTGGTTATAATATGAATTCGTCAATTTTAGGATGCTTGTTCGGCATTATGAAACCAAATAATTCCTCAAAAGTTTCCACCAAGCATTAAATACATGATGTTTTTCAAATAAATATTTGACATTGGAACGAAAAAAAAGATAATCAACTGTAATTTTTTTGCACCTTTATTTCAAAATTACTGTTAGTATACACCATTGATCAACATTAGACTCTATTGGAATTAACATACGTGCACATCGTTGTTCAAAATATTTCTTCATGGTGCCTTATCATATCTAATTGGTTCCAAATTTATTTATTTTTAAAATATTGATAAAATTTTTAATGTTATTTTTCTTTATAGGTTGGTGAATGGTGATTAATTTACTACATACAATAATATCAACTATACATGTTTTTAACTCCAAAAAATATAAATGATGGTCTTTATTTATCTTTTTGTCACATTTAATGTTTTTTTAAGATCATAATGATGAGAGGAATCTAATTAATGTATGTTCATAATGAAAAGAAGTTACAATTGTTACATCCGTCGGATATCTTTGGCTAGGGTGAGATTGGGATGGTCGGATGCAACGTTTGTCTCTCAAAATGTTATCCGACCGTCCAAGACTCAAAAACCCATCATTTTTTGTATTGTAGATGATACATTCAAGTATATATATATTTTGGTCAATCAACATATTTCAATTCATTCAAATCAAAATAATGATTACATGATTGCATGCAAGAATAACAAAAACATCAATATACAAGATGATTAAACCCCTAATACAATTAAAGATACCAATTACAAGTATATCGCGAAGAGAAAGAGCGATAAACCGTAAAGATACCCAATTTTTGTTTATGTAGTAGGGAAAAATGATGGTATTATCCAGAATCAATCCCGACCATTTAATCCGATTTTCTTCTTCTTTGATAAGAGATGCTCCTGAAAGAAAGGAGTACTTTGCTCGTAATCTTGTATACCCAAACGAACCTGGATGCCCTAAATCTCTTATGTTGAAAATATATTCAAAGCGATACCGTGTTGAATGGTTGATGTTTTTGAACCGAGAATAGCAAGCCACGATCCAGCCATGAAAATTTGAAAAAATCGCCCGCAAAGCGAAGAGACAATGGTCCAAAATGACGAAGAAATATGCCGAAAGACATCAAAACAATAGAAAACATATTTTATTTGATTAACTAATGGCTAAAACTTAAAAAAGAAATGAACTCTTGCTCGGATCTGGTCCAAAAAGACCAAATCTGAGCAAGAGGTTGATGAAAGCTTGGGTCTTTTTTCTTCTTTTGGAAAGAGGAAAGAGAGAGAAGAGGAAGGGGGAGAGAGAAAAGAGAGAGAAGAGGAAGGGAGAGATTATTCAAGTATATTTTGAAGATGGCTCGTTCTAGCCTGATGTTAATAGGTAGGTAGTGATCCAACCCTAATAACAATAGGGCATGTTAACATGGGGAGAATTAAACTTAATTTGATTTGTGTAGTCTGATCCTTATATAGCCATTTTTTCCCTTAATCTTATCTAAAAACTCATTTTTCTGGATGTATTTACAAACATACCGTTCCTTCTTTTCTAAACTTGACTTTAGTCTCCCCCTTAGACTTGACTTCTCTTAATGGATATTTAGAATTCCTTCCTTTGAACCCAATTAATCCTTTAGACCTTTCCATAGGCTCTATCATCATCACACTTGGGCGCAAATGATACACGATCATTTTAGGATATCAACACCTGACGATGATACATTTCATAAAAAGATAACCAAATGCCTACTAAAATGTATTACAACTACGATGTTTAGTTCAAATTACTCCTAAACAAGTTCTTTTTTAGATAAAGTATGTCTGAAGTTTAGCTAATCTTAGCTTAAGCCTAGTAAAAATTGTGGTGAAGTCCGGGTAAATTTATCCAAGTGTGCTTAAATTTTTTTGAAGCTCAGTTTAGGTTCAATTCCTAGTTTCGCCATGGTTGAAGCATAATTAAAGCACCTCATTTCAGAAACAAAACAAAAATATCATAACACCATTTGCTCGTCTCTTTAATCAATTGTTCTATACGTACACTTGTTGTATTACAGTTTTATGTTACGGTGACTTTTTTTTTTTTTTTTATCATGTATTCATGATCCAGTTGATACTAAAATGTGTACTTCCTTCCTCTGTCTTAAATAAGAAACAGCTAATTTAGAATCACGCACACGCGCCAAAAAAATTCACGTAAATACTTACGGTTTCAAGAGGCTAAAGGTGATTTATTACTTCCCGTGTAAAGAATTTTAACACACTTTAAGGCTGAGGTTCTTATGGAGACAAGTAACAAAACCTTATCCTAGATCAATAAAGACTTGCATGAAATATAAATTGCAGGAGTACACTGTTACTAAAACATAGAACTAGGCATTAATCATGTCCTCTTCCTCTTCTTCCACCAGTAATATTTTCAAATTGGGAAGGTACACAGTGTGTGTTCTTCAAGTCGATCCCAAAAGTTGTACAAGAACGACATCTTCTTCGACATCGTTACTTAGCCACCCTTTAACAAAACCTCTTTTAATTGCGACGCCTACAGAAAAAGGAGAATTCCCCGTACTGGTATTTTTACATGGTTTTCTTCTCTACAACTCTTTCTATTCACAGCTTATCCAACACATTGCTTCACATGGTTTCATCGTTGTTGCCCCTCAGGTAAGTTTAAGTAATCATCGCTTGATTTGTATAGGTACTCTTGTTAAGGGAATTGCAGTACATGTTCATATGATGAATGGATTATATCTACAAACTCTTATGCAACTCTTTTGTGCTAATAGGATTGCCCTTGATAGTTAATTATCGAACTGTTCTTGCTTGTTTGGTATATGCAGTTATACAGTTGTGCAGGACCAGATTCTAGTGATGAAATTAAGTCAGCTGCAGCAATAACGGAATGGTTATCAGATGGACTCACTAGCGTACTTCCACCGACAGTTCTACCTAATCTAACTAAAGCAGCACTTGCTGGTCATAGCAGGGGTGGTAAAGTTGCATTTGCGCTGGCCTTATCGTACAGTTCAACTAATAAATCAGCTAGTAATGGTACTAATTCAACAATCAAGTATTCAGCTCTAATGGGTATAGATCCAGTAGATGGAATGGACAAAGGAAAACAAACCCCTCCACCAGTTCTTACCTATGTTCCTCAGTCTTTTGATCTAGACATGGCAGTATTAGTTGTTGGTTCTGGTCTTGGAGAAATCAAGAGAAACCGATTTTTCCCTCCTTGTGCTCCCAAAGGTGTAAACCATGAAGATTTTTATAATGAATGTCAAGCACCGGCTTGTTATTTTGTTGTGAAAGATTATGGACATACTGACATGCTTGATGATGAGACTAAAGGCATCAGAGGGAAACTCAGTTATTGTACTTGTAAAAATGGGAAAACTAGAGAACCTATGAGGCTATTTGTAGGGGGAATTATGGTTGCTTTTATGAAAGCTTATCTTGAAGGTGATCCTAGTTACTTGAATGTTATCAGGGGTGGCAAGGAAACTAGGATTCCTGTCGATCTTCAAACTGTTGAATTCTTGATGTGAAATTGTGAATAACATAACGAAGTACTGGGCATTTTGAATGCGTACTCATCGTATTTTAGAAAATGTATGTGTACTAAAACCTACGACTGTTATGCATAATACCAGCTTAATTTGGTAAAAAATTGATCCAGCTCCTGTAATATGCAAAATCTATAAAAAAAAAAAAAAAAAAAAATATTGAACTTATGGAAAAACAAATAAAAAAAAAAGGCCCCCAAGGCCGTGGTACCGGTGATATAATCGTAATGCACGACCATCAGCTCTTTTTTTTTCCAGTAAACAATGAATCCCATCTCCAAAGAGTTGCTAGCTGCAGGAAGAAGTGAAGTGTTTCTTTCTCTCGGCAACAATCTCTTCACCAAGGTATGTTCTCTCCCAACCCTCGTTTCTCTTTGTCAATTTCTCTTTCATCTGGGCAATTTGATTTCCCTGGATTTTGGTTTTACTTCATCTGAAAAAAAGTAACATTGGTTACTCTAGGGTTTGCTAATTTCTGATTGCTAAGAGCCCCGATTAAGATATGATCCAATATGGTATAAAATTAATTCGCATTTAGGTTTGTCAAATAGTGTTATGGTATTGTTAGGGTTTTAAACTTAGTATTTGAGTAAAAATTTAAAACAAATTTAGGTGATTTTGAATAATGTTTTGTTATATGCATATAGATTATCTAGATTGGAGACTTGTTTTCTGTACTCCATTTGCTTAAGTTTTGGATACTTTGGCCTATAGGTCAAGTGGTAATAAGCTGGATTGGTTCATGAAGTGTATATCTGAATCTGGATAGGCAAGCACAATGTCTGTCTTCTAGGCAGTATTTCTGTTGGGGAATGTCTCTTTTCCTCGATAAATGGATCCCAAGACATATTGAGTAACTTAAATTCAAGTGTAGGGAACAAGTGAGATTATAAATTCATAGACATTGATTATAGAAATTTCCCCGCTGAAACATTTCTGATTGGAGTCTATTTGACAGTTCTCCGGGAAATTCCTTTTTAATACGCACCATGATCTGAAGATATGGTCTTGTCATCTTCTCTATGAACACCCAAAACCTTGTCGACGTGATTTCAGTATTAGTCCAATAAATGTTCAAGAAGTTACATAACCATTTTCATTATTAATGCATAACTGGCTATAGTAGTTTATCACGTATTCTCTGTTGGATAAAATTTCTCTCAGGTTTTTACTTTTTATTGCAAAACCTCTTGTACATTTTGCCGTGCTTGTATCAGTTTATTGTATTTATCGTTATTTTACACACATTTTGTGGGCGATATGAGCACCAGACTGGAGATCCTAGATTACAGTTTAGAGTTTAAGGTTGCTTTATTAAGAGGTGCAGTACTAGAAATCATATGTAACTGTGATGAGGGAAAGGTATTAGGAAGCACCCTGCATGTTGGGATGTTAATGCTAGGCCCTGGTGTTGCCAGGCAGAAAGTACCCACGAATCATGTGGATGGTTGGGACCATGATTGTGGGTTTAGGATGGTGTGAGTCTGACCATGCAAATGAATTTCTGGTATGCATTTTATATTGTAAAATTCCATAATCCAACTGATTCTGGAGCTAGGGTTTATCCAAACCAGAATCAAAAAGTACTACTATTATTAAGCTAACTTGATATCAGTTTAATTAGGGTTCTGGTCTCAAATCTTTTGCTTCCCTTCTATACAATAATAGCTTTTGAAAGTTCCTCGTTAACTTGTCTTGTGGATATGGTGTCTCATTGACCATCTCTGGATTTGCCGGATGTCACATTGTAAGTATCAAATTTTCAACCCTTATTCTATTTTTTGTTCTTTTAAATTGATTGTCCCTTTTAGGCGGGGTGATACCATTACATATAGCACAAAAAGTTTTAACATATCCTGACCGTCGGATCGCTCAAATGGTATTACCCTTGCTAATGTTGGTATCCCCTTTATAAATCATGCCTATTTTTTTCCATATTATCACCTGTCATTACAATGTCATCCACATAGACGATAAGCAAGATGATTTTTCCATTTCGTGAATGTTTGAGGAACAAGGTATGATCTGCCTGACTTTGACGATATCCATATCTCAACATACTTTGGGTAAACCTACCAAACCATGCTCTTGGAGACTGCTTTAAACCATATAAAGATTTCTTCAACTTGCATAATTTTCCTTTATTAGAAGCTGTTTGAAATCCTGGAGAAATGTTCATATATACTTCCTCTTCCAAATACCATTAAGAAAAGTATTCTTTACATTGAACTGTTGAAGTGACCAATCCTTGTTTGCTGCCAAAGATACCAAGACATGAATGATGTTCATCTTAGCAACAGGTGCGAATGTTTCTTGATAGTCAATTCCATAAGTCCAAGTATAGCCCTTGGCTACTAATCTTGCTTTGTATGTCTCAATCGTTCCATCGGACTTGTACTTTATAGTGAATACCCACTTGCAACCAACAGTCTTCTTTCTTTCTGGAAGCTCGACCTTATCCCCGTGTGAAACTCCCTTTTAGAGCTTTCTTTTCTTTTCTTCCAACATAGCTTGCTTCCATTTTGGATCAGCAAGAGCGTCTTCAATCCTCGTGGGAATTGTCACAAATGATAATTGATTTGCAAACAGCATAAGAGGGTGACAGACGATGAGAAGATACAAAGTTCGAAATTGAACCATATAAAGTAGGATATCTATCTTCCACAACTTTTGTGGACTCACCAGTAGAAACATCATCTTCACTAGCTCTTAAAGTTGTTTCAGCAGGAACTGTAGAAGGTTCTTGTTCAAAGTTACTTGCTATTGGAGGGGTCTTGTCTCTTCGTTTGTAAACCTGAAGCTGCGGAATAACCTGAGGTTGTGGAGTAGCCTGAAGTTGAGGAGCCATAACTGCTGGAGTACCCCTCTCCTTGGGCACTGAAGGAGGAATATCAAAGCAAGGCTAATCTTCACGATATTTTTTATTTTCTCCTTGAAGATAAGCCTCTGAATACCCCGAGAAGTAGGCTTGGTTTTCACAAAAAGTGACATCCATAAATACATAGATCTTTCGCGTAGGAGAGTGACAACACCTGTAGCCTTTTTGAGTAGCTGAATATCCTAAGAAAACACACTTGAGAACTCTTGGATCCAATTTACTTATACCTTGTTTATAGACACGAATATAACAAAGACACTCAAAAACTTTTACCGGAGCAAGTGCATGAAAACTCAAAACTCGAGAAGGCGTCTTGTTAATCAACTGTACTGCAGTAAGGACAACATCACCCCTATACTTTTTTGGCTCATTCATTTGGAACAACAAGCACCTAGTGTTTTCTAGTAGGTCGCAACGATTTTTTCACTCAACAACTCCATTTTGATGAGGGGTATCAGTGCAGGAAGTTTGGTGGACAATCCCATGTTCCAAGAAGTAAGAAGAAAGACCTTGCTTTAGATACTCATTACCCCTATCAGATCTTAACACTTGAATTTTTCTGTTAAACTGGGTAAGAACAAACTTATGAAAGTTCTTAAAGATAACGTGGCATCGCTTTTATCTTTCAATTAGTAAACCCAAGAAACTTGAGTGTAACCATCAATAAAAGTAACAAACCAACGAAAACCACAAGCACTAATGACACGTGAAGGACCCCAGACGTCACTACGTACAACAGCAAGTACACTTCTATTCATGCTTAGCAAATATGGGACTCGGTGATGTTTAGCTACCTCACATGCTTCACAATGAAATTTAGATATATCAAGTTCTGAAAACAATTTAGGGAATAATCTTTGCAAATAACCAAAAATGGATGTCCTAATCGTTTATGTCACAGCCAGACTTAAACTTCACAACTAGAACCACTTGTTGATTTGTAAGCTGTTGTGCTGCTCTCTTGTTCTGTCTCTTGCCATTCCAGGTAGTAAAGGCCTCCTGTCTTGTTACCTAAACCAATGGTCTTCCCTGTACGAAGATCCTAAAAAATACAATGTCTGTCAAAGAAGGTAGCGCTAATTTTAACGCTTTAGTTATCTGATTGATGGAGAGGAGATTGTAAAAGAGATTTGGGACATGTAACACCGTAGAAAAAGACATACAGCTAGTTATTGTGATATTTCCTTCACCAGAAACAATAGTTGGAGACCCGTCAGTGATCAAGACACATGATTTCCTGGGTTTGGGATTATAGGTGGAAAACATGTTAGACTTGGTAGACACGTGGTCAGTTGCTCCATTATCGACAATCCAAGAATAGTTAGGTTTATCACACGTAAATCTAGCCACATTACCGAAAGTGCCTTTGTTACCTGATTGAGCCATAGAAGTAGACCCAACAGAATTCTCTCTCGTTGACAACATTCGAGCAAACCCTTTTATCATTTGCTCTATTTGGGCTTGAGATGGTTGAGGAAATGGTAGCGGAGAAGCGCTGGTTGAGGTAGGTTGAAACTCCTCCTCATCAGTTGTGTAGTATGATCTTGGGCCACCATTGCGACCTTCTCTTCTTCCTACAACACTGCCACTTGATTAACCCCCTCCTATTACCATTATGTCATTGTGGACGACCATTGAGTTTTAAACATGTCTCCCTGGTATGTCTTCTCTTGTTACAATAGTCACAATATAACTAGTCTTTCTCGTCAGACTTTCGGTTGTTTTCTGGTGTGACTGTTGTAGCATGAGTAGAGGTGGTTACAGCCTTCAACGCTGAACTTTCTTGAGAACTGGAGATGTCATAGCAGTTCTGCGAAGTTCTTCAGACCTCACAACTCCATAAACTCCTAGAAGTGTCGGCAATGGATCATTTCCCAACATTTGAATCCTAATGGGTTAAAATCAGTGTCTAGACAGCAAGGAACTTAATGATTCGACCCTTTGCAATTCTCTTCTGTAATTTGATGGCGTAAGCTAGCTAGAGGAAATCAAGTTCTTGCCACAGAGCTTGAGGAGCATTATAGTAGACCAATTAGGGTCTATTATTCTGTCGTGTCTCTATAACTCGGCGATTCAGATCATAGATCTGTGTAGCATCACCACTCACCATATAGATCTGAGCAATTGCATCCCGGACTTCTTATGCAGTGGCGAGGCATATAAAATTACTCCGTAGATCAAGAGACATTTAATCTAATAACCAACTCATTATTACAGCATTTTCTTCCACCCAAATCTGATATGTAGGGTTCGTGGTTGTTGGACATACTTTCCTTCCAGTTAAATACCTAATTTTTCCTTTACCAGTGATGTAAAGTTTCACCTAGAGGGACCAAACAAGGTAGTTGGTGTCATCCAACTTACACGATGTCATCTTGACATTCATACTATCATTATGAGAAAAGTCTAGAGATACTAAACTCCAATAATGAGATAAACTATTTCTTAGAAGTACTTGACCTTTCAGACCACATATCGAAATCTGAAACTTCAGTAATCTAAACTAAACTATTCTAGTGGTGTTTATGGATGGTTTATCTTTCTTTAGCTATTAGAAAAAAACTCACTTGAATCAAATATTCCGAAGACAGAAGAAAGAAAATCAAAGAGCCAATTAACTAAGTTGCGTATTTTCTTTTTTGGTACCACTTCAATAAACAAAAAGATATTTGGAAGATTAGTTTCTTTCTCTTCAACTTTGTAATGCTTATGTGCTCGATGAGAACTTAAGTCTTAATCTCAAGTTGTCTTCTAACTTTTGTTAATGATTTGAAGTTGAGATTATAATATATAGCTTAAAATATGTTTAGTCTGGATTTCTCTTATAAGCAAATGATGTCATATGGCGCGCCATGGCGTATATTAACTCAACAACAAAGACAAACTTCAAAAGAGAAACCAACTTACAAATAGCCGCAGGTTCTTCAAGAACAACTTAAGGATCTAACTCACAAATTTGAATCTCAGATGAAGCTACAGTAGATCTAGGATAGGTTTTCTCTTCTCTCTCTTAAGCTCTGATACCATGTAGAAATCAAGAGAGAGTGAATAGAAAAGTGTGTTCCACTCAGAGTAGAAAGTCCTCTCTTTTATAAATTGATTATACACAGTTACAAGTATATCCTTAATGGGTAAAATATTTAGGCTACACTGTTCACGAAACATTGTACACTATTCCTACATCACGCAAACATATATACACATATTAGACTTGGCACGACCTTGTGCACACGCACTGTATTGCACTATCTCATGTAACCTGACCATGAGGCTTATATTTCAGCAAACAGATCCCACATGGGTAATTGCTCTTGTTTCTCCTCCTGAGTACAAGTAAGATCTGCTTTGATGTGGGATTAAATATTAACTTATAGAGCAAGAAGGAGACCTCATATTCATTCTATGTTTTAGGTTCATGATTATTTGCTTAAAACTGACGCTTATAATCAAACACTAGAGAGTGTTGATCAGTTCTTGAAGAGTTGTGAGAAATGTAAACTTGCGAAAGCGGAGAAGCTAAATATCATTAATATTAGGCCGTCAACTCAAGTGGAAACTGACCCGGTAATGCTTACTTGTAGAATCCTTTTTCAGTTCCAGTTTAATCCTTTTTCAGTTCCAATTGTATGTTTATATAGTAGAATTGGTGAAGATCAGTCTGGGTATGATTTATGGTATGACCTATGCTCTGCACCTAACATAAGTAAGGAAAGTGAGAATACTCCACCAACGGCTTCTTCACTTCTTCAACCTCAACTTCAAGTGTACAAACGAAGAGACAGAGCCCCTCTTTCTCAGCCTCGTCAATTGTCTACTCCAGTGACAGGTAATTCTGAACTAGAACCTCAGATTGAAACAACTTTGAGTACTGACGAGAATGAAATTTCAGCTGATGAGTCTACCAATGTCGTAGAACAAGAAACCCCTTTCACTATCTCTTTCTCTGTTTCTACATGGTATCAGAGCAAAGGAGGCAGAGAAGAGAAAACCTAGCCTAGATCCCCTTTAAAGCTTCGATCTACTATAGCTTCAATCTGGAATCAGACTTGAAAGTTAGGCTCGTAAGCTGTTCGTGAAGAACCAGTGGCTGATCTATAAGTAGGTTTCTCCATTTGAAAGTTGTGGTTCCTTCTTTAAAACTTGTTCCTTTTCTCTCTTGATTATCTGTTAAGTTAGAAGTAGATTTGATGCCTGAAACCTCTGAGAACAGTGTTCCTTCTCAGTCTATGGGTTCTACATCTCTAGATGTTTCTCCCTATGATAATATGAGCAGAAATATGATATCTTGTAAACTTGATGATACAAATTACCTTGTTTGGTCTCACTGCGTGAAACTTTACATTACGG
Source organism: Papaver armeniacum (assembly GCA_023531295.1). Taxonomy (NCBI): domain Eukaryota; kingdom Viridiplantae; phylum Streptophyta; class Magnoliopsida; order Ranunculales; family Papaveraceae; genus Papaver; species Papaver armeniacum. Next base: position 45,984 of record JAJJWW010009689.1, read on the forward strand.
GTAAAGGAAAGGTTGGGTACTTGACCGGAAGTAAAGCTTGTCCAGAGGAAGAAGACCCTTCATATGATACCTGGATTCAAGAGAACGCCATGATAATGAGTTTGTTGATAGACTCGATGACTCCCGACATCAAGAGCAGTTATATGCGCTTAACCATAGCAAAAGAAGTGTGGGAGGCAGTCACTCAGATTTATGTTGTCAGCGGTGATGCGACACAGATTTATGAATTGAATCGTCGGATTATCGAGACTGGAAAGAACAACAGACCTTTATCCGTCTACTTCAATGCACTTCAAACTATATGGCAATAACTTGATTTCCTACAGCCCTTAGACATGGTGTGTGCAGCTGATACCGCCAAGTTGCAGAAAAGAATTGAAAAGAGGAGAATTATTGAGTTCCTTGCTGGTCTTGACTCAGATTTTGATCCAATTAGAATCCAAGTGTTGGGAAAAGATCCATTGCCAACCCTACGAGCAGTATGGAACAGTTAGATCGGAAGAACTTCGTCGAGCTGCTATGATACCTCCAGTCCACAGGAAAGTTCCGCCTTGAATGTGATTACTCCACCAATATCCACACGCGAAAACAATCGGCAATCTGATGAGAAAGACTCATTATACTGTGATTATTGTCACAAGCGTCGACATACCAGGGAGACTTGTTACAAGCTCAATGGTCGGCCGCAATGGCAGAACAACAATAGAAGAGGGGGCAACTCTAGAGGAGGTCGCAGCACTGGTTCAAGGGCATAAAACACTACTGATGGGATGGAACTTTCAATCTACATCAACAGTGAGTGGTTATTCTCATTCATCTCAAGACCAGCTGGAACGGATGATCAAAGAATGTGCGCGGATGCTATCATCCAAGGAAAATGCTGCTGGGTCTACTTCTTTGGCTCAACCAGGTAATACAGAGAATTGTGGTAGGGCACTAAACACTACATGCAATAAGTCTAAAGGTTCTTGGATTATCGATAGTGGAGCAATTGACCACATGTCCACCGGGTCAAATCTTTTCTCCACTTATAGTGCAAGTCCTAGTAAACCTTGTATCTTGACAGCGGATGGATCTCCAACAATTGTCTCGGGTGAAGGACAAATACCTATAACCAAGTCTATGTCTGTATCTACTGTGTTACATGTTCCGAATTTGTCTTCTAGCCTTCTCTCTATCAGTCAAATAACCAAAGCGTTAAAGTGTAGCGTTACCTTTTTTGACTCACATTGTATATTTCAGGACCTACTCACAGGAGCGACGATTGGACTTGGTAAAGAGAGAGGGGGCCTTTACTACTTGGACTTGCAAGGGACAACACAAGATGAAAGTACAAGGGCTTACAACTCGACAAGTATATCTAAGGTAGAAGAGCAAATCTGGCTATGGCATAAACGATTGGGACATCCTTCTTTTGGGTACTTAAAAAAGTTATTTTCTAAGTTATTTTCTGCACTAGATATATCTAAACTCCACTGTGAAGTGTGTGAGTTAGCTAAACATCAGCGTGTCCCATATCCTTTAAGTATAAATAAAGGCTTATCTCCTTTTGCAATTATACATAGTGATGTTTGGGGTCCTTCACGTGTCATTAGTTCTTCTGGTGCACGTTGGTTCGTTACTTTCATTGATGACTTCTCCAGAGTTTCATGGGTCTACTTATTGAAGGACAAAAGTGAAGTCCATTATGTCTTCAAAATCTTTCATAAGTTTATCCTTACCCAATTTAACACGAGGATTCAAGTGTTAAGATCTGATCGTGGTGGTGAGTACCTAAACCAAGGATTATCATCTTATTTCTTAGATCAAGGAATAGTTCACCAAACCACTTGTACTGATACCCTCAGCAAAATGGAGTTGTTGAACGTAAGAATCGTCATTTGCTAGAAGTTACTAGATGCTTACTGTTTTGTATGAATGTGCCAAAAATGTATTGGGGCGACGCTATTCTTACGGCAACACATTTGATTAACAAGATGCCCTCTCGGCCTCTTGATTTTCAAACACCGCTTGAGGTTCTATCCAATGGTACTTCATTTCAACCTCCTGTACGGGTTCCACCAAAAGTGTTTGGATGTGCTTGTTATGTTCATGTTCACAAACAAGGCAGGGGTAAACTAGATCTTAGAGCTCTTAAGTGCATTTACTTAGGGTCTACATCTACCCAAAAGGGTTACAAGTGTTGTCACCCTCCCACTGGTAAGGTTTTTGTGTCTATGGATGTGACCTTCAGTGAAGATACCCCTTATTTCTCGAGAGTTGAGACTTCTCTTCAGGGGAGAGTAGAATTGGTGAAGATCAGTCTGGGTATGATTTATGGTATGACCTATGCTCTGCACCTAACATAAGTAAGGAAAGTGAGAATACTCCACCAACGGCTTCTTCACTTCTTCAACCTCAACTTCAAGTGTACAAACGAAGAGACAAAGCCCCTCTTTCTCAGCCTCGTCAATTGTCTACTCCGGTGACAGGTAATTCTGAACTAAAACCTCAGATTGAAACTACTTTGAGTACTGACGAGAATGAAATTTCAGCTGATGAGTCTACCAATGTTGTAGAACAAGAAAACCCTTTCACTATCTCTTTCTCTGTTTCTACATATACATCATTATAATGTTCTATTGCACACTCAGCTTTGTATGTTTATACATCATTATAATGTTCTATTGCACACTCATCTTTACGTATTAACATGCCATAAATGTAATCATACTTGTTTTGATTTTCCTTGCATTTTAAAAATATTTCTTATGCATTTCGTAATTGCCAGATCAAAATAAATGAGTGAAAATTCTTAGGATCTGTTTTCAGTTTTAATTATTTCAAGATTTACCATAGCTGTCTCAGAATTGCTGTATAGACACTTCTAAGGCCTCTCATATGTGTCTGAAAGACCTTGTTCCTTAATTAGGCTATAATTTAAATGTGAGTATCATCTGAATCTAAGTTAACCATATTAGATTTGTTAACTATTCTTGACGTCTTCACCAGTCCTTGGGGTCTTTATATATATTACTTGAATTTGACTTGGTGCAAGATAGTCTGAACCCTTACATTGTAAAAGAATGGCAAAAATTGGGAGATACATAAGAATCATTTGTCTCGTAGAGTGAAAATATTGGTGATGGCCTCTCAATTGCGGAATCACAACTCCTCATCATGTGTAGGTTAAACATTTGTTACACCTGATTTTCAAATACCTCAGAGCTTCCCATATTCCTTTGTTTCAGTTTCATTTTGATTTAGCTTCTTTAAGTACCTTAAAGCTTCCCATATTCCTCTGCTTCATTTTTATTTAGCTTCTTTAAGTACCTTAAAGCTTCCCATTTTCACCAGTTTCATTTTATTTAGCTTCTTCAAATTTATGGACTAGCAAAATGTTTTCTATAAAAAATCATGGACTTATTATCTTATTCTGTTACTGTGCCCATGTGGGCAGATTATCAAAGAGTGTCAGAAACGCTTAGCAGGAAACTTTTGAAGAGGTGGTGGAGCTGATAGCAAACTTATTTCCTCCAACACCAAAGCCTGAAGGTGCAGATGAGGATGAGGAATGGATTTCTGATGGTTCGCCAATGGAAGGTACAGATGATTGTAAAGAATGAACTGATGGGTTAACGCTGGATGATACAGATGAGGATAAAGAAGGAACAGATGGATTTACAAGGGATGATGCAGGTGAGGATAAAGAAGGGTTTGCTGATGGTTTACTACCAGAAGATACAGATGAGGTTATTGAAGGAACCACATATGGTTTAACACTGGCCAATAGAGATGACGGATGTGGTTTCAGATGGGACAACAGCAGAGAAAGAAAATTAAGGTTTTCGCACAATGAGTCAATAACATGTTCATTACCTATATAACTGCACATAAAAATGTAACTCTTAACCATTTGTTATCTGTATATTATTGGTGCTTCATTTTGCTAAACGTGGTCGAAGTAATTCGCACTAACAAACAACAAACTCAGAAAAAAGCCTGCTTATTACCTACAGAGTCATCTACGTTAAGCACTTCCAGTATCGGAAAATTCAGCGGGATAATTTTTATAGTAAGTTCAGTTCAAGTCTATTTTCGAATAAACTAGTTGCTTGTTTTCATTTCACCTGCGATGGTGGCTTTCATTTTCATTTATTTTTTCTAACTTCGTCTCTTTTAGGGTGCGAAAAATATGATCTCAGGACAGTTTCTTCAAGCAGTAGCATTTTATGGAAGTGGAGTAACTGGAGTTTATTAGCAGCCTCTCGATTGTTTGTAACCTTAATATATAAATAGATCTTCCTTCCCAACTGGTCAACACCCTAAATCATGGTTGAGGTTATATGTTTTTCTTTGACTAGATGACGGTTTGGAGCAATATAATAGAAGTGTCACCTTTGTAACATTGTTTAATCACTCCCTGAACGTCCTAGAAGTATCTGACGCTAGGTGTAAATGTTTGCCGGTCATGAACAGTAAAAGTCAACTGCTAGTTTGATTTCGAGCGATCTTATACTGCACAAGTCATGGAAGAGCTTCCGTTTCTGAGTATGCAAATAACGGAGTTTATCTGCTAGTTGTAGGGTTAGTATTGATTAGGTGCAGTGGGGATTAAGAGTGTCTAGTTTTAAAGCGAGTATTTTTGAGACTCTCACGATTTTCTTTACAAAGAATAAGAGGATGGGTTTTGTGAATTTCAGTGTATTCTTCCTGTAAACATGAAAATGTGTGGAGTATTTAATACTCCCTCCGTCCCACTATTAGATGACCTAGTTGAAGTTTGCACAATTCTTAAGACAATGAATGAAATGAGTGTTTTTAAATATTTTTTACAACTATACCCTTATGGATAATAATTTGTAAATTTTAGAAATAATTTATCTCTCAAACTATACCATAGATTTTCGTAAATTTTGTACCGTTGAAAATCATTTTAAAACACCTATGTAACGAGTATAAACATGAATATCAAATTATACATATTTCTTATGATACCGATAATCAATCAAAAGGGTAGTTTTAGAGATATTCCCTTGATTAGTGAAATAGGTCAACTAATGATGGGACAAGATCTTATACCAAATAGGTCATCTAATGGTGGGACGGAGGGAGTAGTTTAATGTTTGTTTTCTTATTATTAACTGTTTACACGACATTAATTTCAAGGCAAATGCTCTCACGCGCGGCTCCACAAGTAAGATTTATAAGCTAGCGCCTGCGAGCCATTGGATTCTAAACTTTTCTATTTTTAATCCGTTGATGATTAATAAAAAACTGTTAGGGAATATGTTTCCAAACAAGCCCTTCCTTTAATTTTAAAAATAAAAAAGAACCCTTATAGATTTTAATATCTCACTTGCAAGATCCTTTGATTGTTAATGGGAGAAAATCATGCTCTCTTTCTCGTCTAGTCCTATATCAGAATGTAAAAGCCCCTGGAATCAACTCTCTGTTTTTTGTCTTTTTTCTAAGAAAAAATAAATAAAAAAAGAATAAAATTTTACATATATTGTTTACATATAAATAAAACAATGTTTACATATATTGTTTTTCTGGTTGATATACATTTGACTTGAATTCCTAAACCAGACAGAAATGAGGAGAAGATTGGTGTTGTGTTCCAATAAACATAGATACAGGTGATTAAGTTGAACACGGGATAGTGTTGGTGCAAAAATTAATCACCCCAACAATCTTCGAGACCCATGAATTGTATGATGATCAAACCCACCAATATTGTTTTGATCGTTGATTCTTTGAAAGAATTGTTGATTGAAAATGGTGGTGTTCCAATAAAACATAGACTCCGATGATTAAAATCAACAAGAGTTTATGCAAAAATTAAGTTCACCCCAAAAGGAATAGAAATTGTGTACCGAGATTTTTTGGTGATTGAAAAACCTAGACACTCGATGCTAAAATCAACAAGAGTTCTATGCAAGTAAGTTGTGGAGGAAAGGAATAGAAATTGTGTACCTTTTTGTAGCTTTAGGGTTTCAATAGTTATCCAAATAACAACCCCATCTGTATAAACCCCAAATCATGACCAAATTCATGATAAAATTTGTTATCCTTTCCAATGCTTATCATAATCCTTCTTTATCTTTAATAAGAATTATCTTGAATAATAATTCTAGTTATTTAAGATAATTATCCTCTTTTATTTAGGATCTTACATTTATCTTAAATAACATTAATAATTATAAACAAATAATTATTCAAGACTTTGGGCTTCAACAATAGGCCTAGTGGGTTCCCATAATAAACCCACTGGTTTCCCTAATAAACCAAATCCAAGCTTCCATAATAAGCCATGTGGGTTTCCATAATAAAACCACCGGTTTCCACAATAAACCGGATTAGGCTTCCATAATAAGCCATGTGGGTTTCTTCAATAAACCCACCGGTTTCCTTATTAAACCGTATTTGACCAATACCAAATAGCTTGTGCGGTACGCACGTATACTATTTTAATAGGGTACAAACATCGCCCCCTCTTAATTCTCAACTTGTTGATGGATTAAGAAAATCAAAAAGAAGAACTAACCTTCGCGGCTCGTTCAAATTTGCCATATGTTGTTTATCCGATAACCTTTCGTGGCCTTGGCCAGCTTGTTGTGTGGATTAACAAAATCAAAAGAAGAACTAACCTTCGCGGCTCGTTCAAATTCGCCATATGTTGTTTATCCGATAACCTTTCGTGGCCTTGGCCAGCTTGTTGTGTGGATTAAGAAAATCAAAAGAAGAACTAACCTTCGCGGCTCGTTCAAATTCGCCATATGCTGTTATTACTCGATCACCCAAACCATACAAAGTACCAACGATGTACTTAAAATTTGAAAAAAACAACTCACGTGGACATCACACGTCTTTTGGCCCTTTCTTTGGCCAACACGTGTTCACCCTGTGAGTATTTGGAATTTTCATTCGTGAAGCCGTGTTCCTTCAGGAGAAGTGGATCCTTTGATGACCCACTATGCGTCGTCTATGATAAATAACCAACCGAGTTTTAGCACTTAGATGTTTGTTTCTTCTTTGGGACTCTCGATAATAAGTTCCGTATCACAGGCAAAAACAGTCACCGCCATAATGTTTTAAGAATTTGATTCCTCCTGAGACATTGAGAACTTCATTCCTTATCGAACTCTTAGCCTTTATTGCTCGTATACTTTTCCAATCACCAAACACATTCAAAGTACCAATAGTGTACTTAAAACTCTGTATGATAATCACCCAAACGCCAAACAGATCGGCATGATATGTCCTCTTGCTCTTCCTTTAGATAACAAACGACCTACATGCTGGTGTGACATCGAAGATACGCTTCGCTCCCTGTCAAATAATCATTACCGCCATGATCGATAGGAATTTGACTCTCACGAATGCAGGATGCTCCCGCCATGCTGAGGCCTTTAATTTTCCGACTCAACGCTCTTGTGTCTGCGAATAATGAATGTACGACAATCTCTGGAGTACAGGACATTCATACATTTTCTTTCATAATAAGCCATTGGTTTCTACAATAAACCGAACTAGGCTTCTATAATCAGCCATGTGGGTTTCCACAATAAACCCACTGGTTTCTACAATTAACCAAATTGGGCTTCCATAATAAGCCATGTGTTGGTTTCTTTAATAAACCATCGGGCTTCCTTAATAAGGCCGGTTGGGCTTTCTCAATAAGCCAGACTTGGTTTCTTTAATAAACCACCGGGCTTCCTCAATAAGTCCGATTGGGCTTCCTCAATAAGCCAGAGTTGGTTTCTTTAATAAACCACCGAGCTTCCTTAATAAGTTCGGTTGGGCTTCCTCAATAAGCCAGACTTGGTTTCTTTAATAAACCACCGGGCTTCCTCAATAAGTCCGGTTAGGCTTCCTCAATAAGCCAGAGTTGGTTTCTTTAATAAACCACCGAGCTTCCTTAATAAGTTCGGTTGGGCTTCCTCAATAAGCCAGACTTGGTTTCTTTAATAAACCACCGGGCTTCCTCAATAAGTCCGGTTGGGCTTCCTCAATAAACCAGAGTTGGTTTCTTTAATAAACCACCGAGCTTCCTTAATAAGTTCGGTTGGGCTTCCTCAATAAGCCAGACTTGGTTTTTTAATAAACCACCGGGCTTTCTCAATAAGTCCGGTTGGGCTTCCTCAATAAGCCAGAGTTGGTTTCTTTAATAAACCACCGAGCTTCCTTTATAAGTTCGGTTGGGCTTCCTCAATAAGCCAGTGTTGGTTTCTTTAATAAACCACCGAGCTTCCTTAATAAGTCCGGTTGGGCTTCCTCAATAAGCCATATGAGTTTTTTTTTAATACTTTTTCTTTGCTCCTTTCGCTCCATTTTAGCTTCAGCTTAATTATGTTGAAACATCTTGTTTTCGCCTTTCTCTTTATTAGAAAGACATCGCAACAACTTCCTTAATAACCAAAATACTTCGCCTTTGTAATCTCCCAAGGCGTTCGTTCGTCCAACCCTAGCCGCCCCCATTGCTTGAATTGATACTGAAAAAGATGTCTTCTATTTTTCGAGTTCTCAAAACAAGTTGCCTTTGATTGCATGCTTGGCGACACTTTAGCCTCCCCCAATATCTGTAGAGATATTCCCAAGTAGAAAAGATGCCCCCATGTGAAGCGGGAACTAGATCTATTATATCCGTTCCTCACTTGCTAGATGGTTCTGGGATTAAGATCAGGTAACTTTTCCGTTGCCATCTTATTTCTGGGTACATCGTGATTTTTCCTTGTAGGACCTTCCTGGCTTTTGTTTTTGGAACTACTCTCAAACCGCCGCGGCCTTGCTGATCCTTCATAGTTGACTTTTCGATGTTCGCGACAACTTTGCTTTCTTTTCCCTTTCTGCCTTTGCGTACCTATCGGCCCTATCATACAGCTCTCTGAGGTTTTCCACCGGTTCAACTGCTAATGAGTTATAAATTCCAAACTCATCATACTCCATTGCATTCTTATATGCTGCTATTATAAACCCTTCGTCCACCTTTCCAACTTCACTAACTTCCTGACGAAATCTCCTATTGAAATCAAAAAGGTTTTCGCCAACCTCTCTATGTAAGAGAAAGAAATGACTACTCTCTTTTTTGATCCCGAGATTAATCTTGTATTGCTCGAAAAAAGAATCCGACAACATTCCAAAATCCTTGATTGAATTAGGCTCTAATTGAGAGAACCAAGTCAGAGCCTTACCGGTTAAAGTCATTGGAAAAGTCCTGCAAAGTAGTTCGTCGCTATATCCCCACAAACTCATCGAAGCTTGGAAACGCTGGACATGTTCCACCGGGTTTCCATTTCTACCATCAAAGAAATCCTTGAACTGTGGCTGGTTGAAATTCGAAGGAGGACGGTATCGCCTTATCTTTTCGACGAACGGAGAATCCATTGACTTTTTCATGGACAGAATCTATTGCTCTTCGTCTCTAGATTGTTTCTGTGTCAGCAATTCGTCGATCATGGCGCTAAGTCTTTTTTTGCTGAGCATTTCCTCCCTTTCGGAGTCACTTTCCGTCTCTCTTCGAATTCGTTCATTCCTGGCAGGGTCTGTCCTCCTTTTCGAATGATTCTTCTCACGCCTTGATCTCCTTGAGTGTCCATCATTATTTCGATCTCCTCTCCATCCATGCCTCATACGACTTGTCCCTGCTTGACTATCTCCTTCATCGTCAGGAGTACGACGATCGTAAAGGTCATTACCACGACGACCACGATAATGAACCCTTTCCTCCTCAATTCTTCTTCCGTCATCCCGGCCCCGCCAACGATCATCAATAACTACGTTTCTTCTTCGCGGATTATCTGGCTCTTGATGATTTGATCTTCCACTTCCAGAACGAGAGATAGCTGGTGCTTCCTGCTCCCTTCTCTTCTCTAACGCGACCTAAGTCGTTTGTTCTCTCTTTTCAGTTGTTGGAATCGCTCATGAACTGTTAAATCGATAGGCGTCACCCGTGGGTTGTTCCACTGTACGACGTGTGGGTTGTGCTGAACAGCAGGTGCGCTAGGGTTGTTAACTTGAGTAATCGATTGGTGATTGGTTTCAACTGCAGGTGAAACGTTGGTTTGAACTGTAAGTGGTACGTTAGTTCGTACAACCGGTGTGGTGTTAGCCTGAACTACATGTGGATCATTGGCTCGAGCTCGCACGCCTCTGCTAGCAATATCTTCTTCTCGGAGGCGCTGGCTGCTTGGATGTCGGCCTGAGGACTCCCCTTGATGTCGGACTCTCCAGCTAGTGGTCGGAGGTGGGGATCTATTTACCAACACGTAATTCACTCTTGGAATGGTCCCCTCAGAACGTAAACGAGAAGCCGCAGCTGTTGATAACCCCGACGCCGATCTCCCATCCCTTTCGTCGAAGCTTTGGACAATAACGCTCCTCAAAGTTCGAGTATTAGCTTGCTGAGTCGATTGATTTCGAGCGGGTATTTGCATTCATCTCAAGTCGATCTGGATCTGCTGTATTCATCATAGTGAAGCTTGAGTGAGGCTTCTCTACTACTTTCCGAAAAGTTACGATCCTTTTGGGACTTTTAGAAAAGTTAGGATCCTTCCGAGACTTCCTGAAAAGTTGAGATCTTTTTGAGATTTTCCTTAAAGTTGCGATATTTCCGAGCCTTTCTGAAAAGTTGTGCTGTTTCTACACCTTTCAGAAACCTTGAGCTACTTCTGCACCTTTCAGAAAACTTGAGCTACTTCTGCGACTTTCAGAATCGTTGAGATATTTTTAAGACTTTCCGAAAAGTTGCGATATTTCCGAGCCTTTCTGAAAAGTTGTGTTGTTTATGCACCTTTCAGAAACCTTGAGCTACTTCTGCACCTTTCAGAAAACTTGGGCTACTTCTGCGACTTTCAGAAACGTTGAGATATTTCTGAGACTTTCGGAAAACTTGTGCTATTTCTGAGACTTTTCTGTGTACAGTGATTTTGAAACCCTAGTTACGAAAATCACTTAGGAAAAAACTTCAAAACTCGGAGAACACGATCCTTTCACGTTGCTCCCCTTAGTCGGCGCCAAAAGATGTTGGTGCAAAAATTAATCACCCCAACAATCTTCGAGATGTGTGTATGATGATCGAATCGCCGCCGTTGATCAGATTCTTCAAAGAATTGTTGATTGAAAATGGTGGGGGTACCTGCAAAGACACTCCGATGCTAAAATCAACAAGAGTGCTATGCAAGTAAGTTGTGGAGGAAAGGAATAGAAATTGTGTACCTTTTTGGTTGAAACCTAGCCTCTATATATAGGCAGAAAACAGATGTAGCTTTAGGGTTTCAATAGTTATCCAAATAACAACCCCATCTGTATAAACTCCAAATCATGACCAGATTCATGATAAAATTTGTTATCCTTTCCAATGCTTATCATAATCCTTATTTATCTTTAATAAGAATTATCTTGAATAATAATTCTAATTATTTAAGATAATTATCCTCTTTTATTTAGGATCTTACATTTATCTTAAATAACATTAATAATTATAAACAAATAATTATTCAAGACTTTGGGCTTCAACATGAGATCACGGTAGCTTCTTCTTGTTTGCTCCTAAACTTCCATAAACAAAATAAGCCTAGTGGGTTCTCCATTGATCAGTATTAGGGTTTCAATAATAAACCCACTCCAAATTCATAATCACCAACCATTTGTAGCTAAAGAACATCCTTGATTCTGATAAACCATCAATCCTTTTCTAAGCCTAACCATTCCCTAATAAACCAAATCCAAGCATTTTATTTTCCATAATAAGCCAATGTGGGTTTTCCATATTTGTCTCCTACCAAAATACCTCTTTTCTTTATATTAGTATAAGATAACATTAATAATTATAAACAAATAATTATTCAAGTTTCCTATAAAACATGTGGGTTTCCATAATAAAACCACCGGTTTCCACAATAAACCGGATTAGGCTTCCATAATAAGCCATGTGGGTTTCTTCAATAAACCCACCGGTTTCCTTATTAAACCGTATTTGACCAATACCAAATAGCTTGTACGGTACGCACGTACACTATTTTAATAGGGTACAAACAGATAGAATTTAATTTGATCAAGATCCTTCGAGATTATTATTAAAATAACAAACCAAAGAGTTAACAGGGATGGCAAAAATTGAACCAATATATGTTGATCAGTGCAAAGTAGCAAATCAAATGGAGGATGAAATGATTTTAAGTGTTTCCCACTCATTTCAAACTGTTTTTCCAAGTAACGAAGTAAATTTAATCTCAAATTGATTTCCTATTCATAAAATTAACATTAGACTTGCAAGTTGCAAAATAGAGAAGGAAGAATCGATGAAAAAATAAAAAATAAAATAGAGAAGGAAGAAGATAAGTCGGAAATTGAACTTAATAATGAATATAGAATAAACTTAAGGATTTATATTTAATTAAATTAGTGTTACAGCTGTAATCTAATTAAGTCAGTTTTAAAAACAAGATCTCAGAGGATCCAACGGATGCTGACCCGCTAGCTTATAATGGAGTTGCACACGGCCGCGCGGGACAGCACAACCCTAATTTCAAAGCTGTTACAAACCGTGTTCTTCTTCTTTTTTTTCTCACATTTTTTCCCACTCCCTCCGTCCCTAATATTTAGGTGGAATTCGCTAAATTTCTTAGAATAAGAAAAATTATAGATTTCATAAATATCTATTATTTTTTCCGTTTTACCTTTTATCTTACTCTCAAGACAAGAGACATTAATAAATTTGGGATGATACCCATGTATAAGGGACGGAGGGAATAGTTTATATGACACCCATCTGTAATCCTAAAATTTAGGAATGTTGAATTCTTTATAAAAGTGGTGGATTCCTTGTGGACAGTCATGAATCACCACGTAACATGTACTTGAGATGGACCATTTTTTAGAATTCTGAAACAAGCTTCGAAACGAAAAGGCTTACCGTGAGCTTCCTCCCAATTATCAAGAGCTGCTTGGATCACTTCTTCTTCAGTTACACCGATGAACTTTTCTCGATCAATTTCCATTACATGTTCAAGAAATGGCTGGACTGCAAGCCTAATACACTGAAAACGAGCACGCAATTGACGAGCATCTCGGTTTCCTGGGTTTCCCGTCAATGAGATGAACATTGAAAACACGTTCTCCCAAAAAGAACTATCATGAGAAATAACAACACCAGTGATTATCCTATGAAATAAATATGCTTTGCATAGAGTTATATCCTCTTCTTCGGTAAACTTGGGACCACGATTTCTAAGAGACATTTCTGCAAAGGAGGAGGATAGATATAAGAAAGAAGAAGAAGAAGATGTGATTTTGGAGATACAATGAATGAATGAATTTTATAGGATTTGAGAACGAAAAATTTGCCGTTGGAAATGGAAATTTAGCCGTTGGCGTTTGCTGTAAAGTCCCGGGCGACATTAGTAAAGTCGCCCAAGAATTTCCTATGAGCGCCCGTTTGAATTACCAGCGCCCAATTTCTATTATAAATTTCCAAACCAACCGATTTCTCTCTCATCACCCACCATGTTTTCTAAAGGCAAAGCGAAGCAAATATTATGTGTCAAAGCAAAAGAGGTTTGCCTATTATGTTTCATGGATAACCACAGTCTTATGCAATGTCCTTGGATGTGTTCAAAGTGTCCGCAGGAAGGTTGTTCACGCATCAGAATGGTGATTGAATCACAACCGGAAAAGCTCCGGTATTTGCAATGTCAAGATCCCAATTGTCCGGAGGAGCCACATATGCTAGATGATGCTATGAAGATTAAAAAAGAATAAGAAGAAAAGATTGCAACAATGTGCAAAAACTTCAAACTTAAAGCCAAATTGAAGAAGGAGTTATTACACTGTAATCATTGTGGATATGGAAATCACGAATATAAACATTGTCCACAGAGAATCAGTTCATGCTCAAAGCCCGGTTGCAGGACTTTTATGCATTTGCGGACTTCTTCTGAAGAAGATACATATGGAAGGCATTTTTGGGAATGTCCCAGGTGTTTTTTGGTGGAGTGGGCTGATTGAAGTTGTAGGACAAATCGATTCACTATGGTATTATGTTATTTAATTTGTTGTTTATTAGGTTTTATTATCTAAAACCATCAATATCAAGTAATTTAAATTTCACTTCGATTAAACATTGCACCATCAATTTCATAAATAAAAACATACTGCATTGAACAACCACATCATACATGAGAATAAAAGAAATACATTAAATTAAAACAACTACTACATATGCGTCAATTCTCAGCGGGTGGTGGAATTCCTAGGTTGATGTAGGGATTATATCTGTTGAGCACCCTAAGAATGTTGAAACAAGCATGGAAGGCGAAAGGATGACCGCGGTGAGATGTTGGTTACATCGCTAGAGTTCTGGGCAATACTTCATGTTCGGCTTCACCGTTCAGCTTATTTTGGTGATTCAACATTAGTTGGGCGACAAACTCCAATACATTCGTTCTAATTACACTAAAACGATGGACCAATCCGTGAGAATCACGCCCACGGATGTTCCCAGTTTCAGTGGTGAACATTCTGTAACATTTATCCCAGAAAGTGAACATCAAATCAGGTACATTATGCATTACAGCTTCTTGTGTGTGAAAAACAAAGGCTCTACAAATAGCTAAATCCTCTTGTTGTGAGAATCCAACACGAACTGTAGGAGGCATTTTTGACAGTGAAGAAAGTGTAGAATGTGTGAATTTAGAGTTGAAAGTATGAGTAATTATAGAATTAAAAAACTGTAGCCGTTGGATCAACAAGTTTTGCATCCATTCAGATGAAGCCGTTGGCGCCATCGAGGCTGACGCTGGAGTCTCAGCTGAAGTCGCCAGCGTTAGCACCGAAAACGCGCGTTTTGGTTGAAAACGCGGGCATCACCTGTGCTGTCGCCCGAGTTATTGGTCATGGCGTGCGTTCTCGCACCAGACGCGCGCCTACTGGAATGTCTCAGTGTTCAAATGAACAGATCTGTTCATTTGAACATCCATTTTCTTGGTTTGTTCATCCCATAGTGGGATCAAAATGAACAAATGAACAGATCTGTTCCTAAGTTTGTTCATTCCATATGAATTGCTCTAATGTTCACTAGGATTTTAGCTATAACTTTGTTTTTCACATTATACAATCTTACAGGTGGGAGTTGTGATGGTTTTGATGGGTAATCCACTTTCAGTATCAAGGTGCGATTATTGTGGTTCATGAATGGGTGTATTTTTAATGTGTCAAAATAACTCTGAACCATGGCAATTAACTAGCAGTGCAGGGTGTTCCAGGTGAATTCTTGTTATACAATCTTTCCTAGTTGAATGAATTCTTATTGCAACTGAAGCACAATTTGCACACATACTGTGGTTTTTGGTAGCAGATAAACTCGTTTATGACGATACAATGACCTGAAGAAAAACAAATCAAAGTGGTAATGTAACTTAAACATTTATCTGGAGGAGTTGTGGGATGGTGGTTAAAGATTAAGAGGAGGGATTTCTCAAGCAATGTAGTTAGTCTCTATTTGAGACTCACGAGAATCTCGGTTTCGGTAAGAGATGAGTCTCTTATTCTTGATGAGATAAGTTTTACATATGAAAATTTAGTAATAAAAATCAAATTCAACCAAAAAAAAAACTCAATCTTTTTATACCTTTCTTAAAAATCGGTATTGTTTCTTTACATCTATACAAGTTTAACTAATGTATAGTGTGCAAAATGCTTCGCATATATATATTACGAGAAATTTGAAAATAAAGACTTCGGGATAAACTTGTCTTAGTGCCTCGGTTGGGAGATCTAAGATTGACTACGGTGTTATGAAGTAGCCGAGCCGAGACTTAGGTTGGAGATATTTGTGATAGGAGGGGATACCAAGGTACCACGGGTACCAGCTGGTAGTGTTGAAAAAGATGCACTGTAGTTTTCGAAGATACGTTGCAATTTGGGTACAGATTGGTAATAGTGAGGCGAATTCGGTTGAGGATGAAGATCGGTAAGCCCTAATTTAGTGTTTTCCATAAGACAACTTTTTGGCAGACAGGGAAGTTTCTAAAGGAAGTTGGTGGGTTATACGGATTTTGTTAAATTTGGTAGGTGTCACTAGTTAGGCATTTGTATACACAACTGGTGGAATATTTCCATGATTCTGTATGTAATTATATAATATTGTGTGAATTATCTCGATATAGATGGAAGCACATGATTCCTGATACTATCATATCAAAGGAGATAAGAGTTCAAGTTTATCCCGAATCCATGTGTGAGTAATTGGGTCAATAAGCTCATCCATTGCCTGATAAGGTTGGCAATGGTTGGTATCAAAGGGCGCGAATCAAGGGATCCATTTTGCTGCGGTAGGTGTTGTCTTTCCGTTACGGGTATGGTGGGATCGATATGTTGTTTGATGGTATGAATTATGGAAGTCAATGATCAAACAGGGCACGCGCCAAGTCCCCGGCAGCGGCGCCAAAAACTTGGTAGGCCTCTAAAGGTGTATAATTTTAAGCCTACATGTTATACCGCAAGTGCACGGCGTCTATCGGAGACGCGGCAAGTACGGGTCGATCCCACAAGGACTTGTGGTGCTCTAAGGTTGATCAAGGGCTATGCTAAACTGAGTTTCCATGAAATGTAACACAAATTTGGTATGTTGTCGATGCGGCGAGGTTGAGTGAAGTGACTCTAAACTAAGGTATAAAACAGTGATAGTGGGTTTACCAGTGCTGCAATTCCACCACTAACTCCTATTGTGAGTTTAACTAAGTTAAACTTTCTTGTCCTGTGGATCGATAAGGGCGGGGTGCCAATTCCACCACCTATCTAAGGTGTTTCTCCATGTAATGCTTCAAATAACAGCTAAGGTACTAACCTAGAGTACTAATTGTCTAATTAAGCACAATTAGTCAAAAGAATTAGCAATTATGATTAGAGTATGAGCTGCAGCAATCTCAAAACAGTTGTAACCTAACTACAATGGATACAAGGCATCCATTGTGAGAGAAAAGTTTTGGATACTTATAATTGAAGACATCTAATATAATTAAGCACTCAAGAACAGTTCAACAGAGTTTAGCACAACATGAATTAGGGTTTCATTGAAACCCTAGCAAGCTAAATTAAAAATGACAAATAACAGAAATTAAATCTACAAGGATGCTCTGGCTAATCCAGGCATGACTAAAATCATCTTCTCCCCCTTCTATTTATACATGCACACATACCCCAAAATACAAACCCTAATTCAATTTAAAATAGAAATTAAATGAAAAATAAATCGAACCCATACTCTGATTCGTCTCTCCTCTTGTCTAATCGCTCTGCAACTCCATGCGTGGTTGTTGTGGAAACCCTAGTTCGAACTGCCTCAACCCTAGCTTCTAGGTTGAGAGAAGCTAATGATGGAGAAAGTGTGAACTAGAGAGTGGAGATGGCTGCAGGAGTTGTTGGTGGCTACGGCGGCTGTGGAAGGAGATGGTGGTGATGGGGTAGCTCTGCAAGTGGTCGGGGAAGATAGGAATGGGTTTTGCAGAGCTGTTGAAAGAGAGAAGAGAAGAAAGAGAAAGAAGAAGAAAGGAATGGGGTTGCTCGATAGGGGGTATAGGTGTATGGGTCGCTTCGTTGTGAGGCAGGGACAGCAAAAGTTGATGAGAAGGCCTTAGCGAGCGTAGGATGTAGCAGCTACGATCTGAACGGCTGAGGGAAGGCTCATAGTAAACTGGTGTTGAGCGGGAGCATCAATCGTTGATGTGCTAGGCGGAGCGACCATATGATGCATCTGGGCGAGATCTCAACGGCTCGGGATGAGCGGGTTCGGATCCGGGTCATGGGTAGCTCTAGCCCATGTCTTGTAGATGAGTTGCTACTTGTTGGGTTGCAACTGTTGCGCGCGCGAGCTTTGGCTTTCTGCTCCATAGATGCTTGACTCCAATTCTTCGCTCTTTTGGCTCCTCAATTTCTCCGGACTTTATTTAGTACCTAAAAACACAAAATTAATTAATACAAATATTTATTCTTGAAAACAAAGAAAACGCAGAATCTGGGATAATATCTGATTTATGAGCACAAAAGATGAGTAAAATGCCAATAAAAAGGTGTATAAATATGCACTATTTGGCACTCATCAGTGCAGGGTGTTCCAGGTGAATTCTTGTTATACAATCTTTCCTAGTTGAATGAATTCTTATTGCAACTGAAGCACAATTTGCACACATACTGTGGTTTTTGGTAGCAGATAAACTCGTTTATGACGATACAATGACCTGAAGAAAAACAAATCAAAGTGGTAATGTAACTTAAACATTTATCTGGAGGAGTTGTGGGATGGTGGTTAAAGATTAAGAGGAGGGATTCTGAAGCAATGTAGTTAGTCTCGGCTGAGACTCGCCGAGAATCTCGGTTTCGGTAAGAGATGAGTCTCTTATTCTTGATGAGATAAGTTTTACATATGAAAATTTAGTAATAAAAATCAAATTCAACCAAAAAAAAACTCAATCTTTTTATACCTTTCTTAAAAATCGGTATTGTTTCTTTACATCTATACAAGTTTAACTAATGTATAGTGTGCAAAATGCTTGGCATATATATATTACAGAAATTTGAAAATAAAGACTTCGGGATAAACTTGTCTTAGTGCCTCGGTTGGGAGATCTAAGATTGACTACAGTGTTATGAAGTAGCCGAGCCGAGACTTAGGTTGGCAGATATTTGTGATAGGAGGGGATACCAAGGTACCACGGGTACCAGATGGTAGTGTTGAAAAAGATGCACTGTAGTTTTCGAAGATACGTTGCAATTTGGGTACAGATTGGTAATAGTGAGGCGAATTCGGTTGAGGATGAAGATCGGTAAGCCCTAATTTAGTGTTTTCCATAAGACAACTTTTTGGCAGACAGGGAAGTTTCTAAAGGAAGTTGGTGGGTTATACGGATTTTGTTAAATTTGGTAGGTGTCACTAGTTAGGCATTTGTATACACAACTGGTGGAATATTTCCATGATTCTGTATGTAATTATATAATATTGTGTGAATTATCTCGATATAGATGGAAGCACATGATTCCTGATACTATCATATCAAAGGAGATAAGAGTTCAAGTTTATCCCGAATCCATGTGTGAGTAATTGGGTCAATAAGCTCATCCATTGCCTGATAAGGTTGGCAATGGTTGGTATCAAAGGGCGCGAATCAAGGGATCCATTTTGCTGCGGTAGGTGTTGTCTTTCCATTACGGGTATGGTGGGATCGATATGTTGTTTGATGGTATGAATTATGGAAGCCAATTTTTTCCAATGTGGGTTAGATGCAGTTGGATAGGCAGTGTATCTGAAAAGATGGTTTCTTATCTGAGGTATTTTTTGTTAGAGCACTGCTCGGTCGAACTTGCAAGCGTTGCTATCTCAAGCTTATTTGTCAAGTTTAGTTGATCAAAACTATATACTTGATTTCTAGTCTACTTATAGCTATGTCTCGGATTAAGATAAAAGTGTGTGGTTGAGCATTAAACTTCACGACGTTCACCAATTGAAGAAGAAAATCTACCGAAGACCTTAGAGGAACTTCGTCGACAAAAGGTATGTGGAGACTAAAACTTATCTATCACTCAGAAGTCTATTCAATTTTATCTACTAATGAGACTAAGTCGTATATCTATAGACTTTGTGTTATACACATTTGCAATTTCGAGTCAAGTTTATCTCGTTTATATATTTCTCGAAATACAAGTTTAAAGCTTATAAAGCTTCATCATCTACTTGACAAGTTTAGTTGTAAACAATTCATTTATTGGACACTAAATATTAAGTCAAGATGATCATGTGAAAATTAACTTAAACATCTTACATGATTTATGTGAGACAATCATTTGATGTTAACTTGGGAAGTTTCGTATTGATCAATTAATCATTTGAAAATTACTTGAAGCTAGTGGTATGTGTAAGATTACCATTGTTGTCTTCTAAGGATGTTTCAAATTGATTAATTGAGAGTTTTAGAACTACTACCAATGTCTGGATTCAGCACAGTATACGTACCCAGTATGCGAACTGTGAAGTACTAGTTTAGGTTTGGAATTCTTGTTTGCGAACGAGTTTATCTATGATAGGTCCGGAACTATGGTTTGCGAACAGTGTTTGCGAACGACAAGACTAGGCAAGGTCCAGAACTGTGGTTCGCGTGCTCAGTTTGCGAACTCAGTGGTTAGGTTCTAAAATCGGTAAGTATGACAACTCGTTCACATACTCGTATGGTAATTATTGTCTATACTCATGAACTCAGGTTTGTTTGGGAACTCTTTTTGCGAACTAAAGTCCCTGGAACTTTAATGTATTAAGGTATGCGAACTTACTTTGCAAACTGTGGCATTATGTTCATGAATTGGTTCTTGTATAAGTACTGTGTACACTTACAAACTAAAACAAATATGTTTCAAATTGTTCATGGATATTTCTATGAGATAGTGAACAATTAAATAACTCTCTTGAAACACATTTAGATTCATTTGATTATCTATAATGATTGATTGATTATCATATTTGGTCTAGAAGTGTTAGATGAATATGGCTAAGCTAAAAGTGTTCATATGGATAACTTCAGTTAATTTTTATTGAGCCAAATTGTTATACACGTTTAGGTACGGTTCACCCATATCTAAATATAGGTATATTTCATTTGTGTGTATCAACCTAATACCATCTAACTGTGGAGATTGATTGCTTATTTTCTAAGCAAACTTAGCTTGAATCTTAAATAATGTGTTCATCTAACGGTGGATATTAAATGCTTTGTTACTAAGCTATCTTAGCTTTGATTGTAAGCAAAACTGATTTGAAAGACTATATAAGGCAGAACTCCACCATCTGGGAAACCTAATCCTGACACTCTTGGGTGTCCTAGTTGTAAAATAGAGTCTATTCTCCATTAACCTAGGTTTCCAGTTCTTCTAAAAACCATTACTAGGTTTAAAGACTTTGCTTGGGATTCGTGAAGCCAGGTCCAACTATTTTCTCTGTAATTGCGTATCCTGATCTTAATTTTTCTATCGCATTGATAATCTTCTCTAAGATTTTCTCGAGATTTATCTCCGATAGGTAAGATATAAAAAGTAATCACAACAATTTCTTCGTCTCAAACTCTTGTGATTCCGCAATAACTTCTTCTGTTAATCAGTTAGGTTATTGTTAGGTGAATAATATTTCTAGGCTGCTCTTCGGGAGTATAAGACCGGATTATTAGTTGAGTTTCCTGTTCACCTTGATCTTTATCTTAAGACGGAAACAACAAATAAAATAGACTTATATACGGGAGGCATATTTGTTTATAAGTCTTCGACTTTGGGTCGTATCAACTTCTAGGCTGTAAAGAACATCAGCTAGGGAAATCAAGTGCGTAGAGTCTTGCGAAATTCAAGAGGCATACGGAACGCGACTGTATCTTAATCGGTGTGAGACTTGGTCTGGGATCAACTACATTCCAGTCCGAAGTTAACTCTTAGTAGACTAGAGTCTATAGCGGCTTAATACATTGTGGTGTTCAAGTCTTGACTAGGTCTCAGGGTTTTTCTGCATTTGCGGTTTCCTCGTTATCAAAATTTTGGTGTCTATGTTATTTCTTTTCCGCATTATATTTTCTTTATACAATTGAAATGTCACAGGTTGTGCGTTGTTCAATCATAGTAACTATATCGGACCTTGTTTGGTGGATATGACTTGATTGACACTCGTACATTGGTCTTTGGTACCATCCGAGTTATTCTCTTAACAATCAGGTTCACGGATTTCTATCTGTTTGATTTACCGATTGTGTTGAGAAAAAGATAAAGCTCTTCAATATATTTCTTGATTGAGACTCAGTAACTTGGTGCTCTCGGAATTATATTGGAGTTTACTCCATACATATTTCCGAATGAAATAGTTTGGTGTGGTTGTTGTACCCCAACGTTTTCAATTGGTATCAGAGCAGGCAAACACGCTAAAACCTCATAAGTTTGTGTTTTTAGCAATCTGACTATATGGACAGAAGTGTTATCTCTGACAAACGTATCACCAGGAACAAAAGGGTTGTGCATATGGATTCTATTAAAGTGGACGTTACGTCTGTCTCAATTTTAGATGAACGTCTTGCTCCCATGAAACAGTCAAATATTGATAAGTATTATCCTTATTATCTTACCGACGAGTCTGACTCTGAAGTTGAAAGGAAAACAGCTAAAGAAAGTGCAGCGATTCTAAGACAAGTTAAAATTTAGTCCACTGAAGTTAATAGGATAAAACACAAAGTCAATATGCTTATTGGTATGGTTAATGATCGTGGCTCTCAAATAAGGATTCTTCGTGAAGAAAAAGCAGAAGTAAGTTTATCAAGAACTTTACTCGAGGCCAAAATTAAGGAGAATGCCTTAGAAATCAAACGCCTATTGAGTAAATCCTCTATTCAATGCAAGGTTTGCTCTAAAGAGTCCACTATACCAATTGCCTCGGACAAAACTGAGAAGTTAGAAAATGTGACTACTTATAATCATGTCTCCCTAACAAAATCGGTTTCAGAAGCTAAAGTGCAAACCCTTCCTATTTATAAATGTGTGCTTTTAACTTCCTCTAATCAAGGAATTACTGAGTCACATGGAAGGAAGAATACTTCTAACGATTATGTTAAACCTACTCACTCTAATCACTCTGGTGATCAGAAAGTATGTCTCTATTGTGACATGAACGGTCATGCTCGACATAAGTGCAAATTAAGGTTGGATGATAATCATATTGGTCGACTCCAGCACACCTTAGACTTAATTCTCAAAGGTGTAACTGATATTCGTATGTCTGATCGGTTTTAGGACTCACCCTGAGAAACCTTCCAGGAGATTAGTTCAATGTGCTCCTCTAATTTTCATACCTGCATAAGTAGCTTTACCCCAATTCGTTCAAAGAGGTCTCAAAAGATTCCAACTCAAACTTTGGTTCGGAATGATATTCGAGGTGTGAAAAAGGTACCAAAAGAAACCAATCACAATGAAGCAACGGAAGACAATCTGAATCTAATGATTGCAGGATATAAAGATCTTATTGACAGGCTGTCAAACTTCACTAGACAAACTTCTTCAGGTAAGGGTTCTAACTTAGTCTCATATTTTGATGATGGTAAGTTCTATGATGATTTTTCACATCAAAAAGGGAATCTTCCAAGAATGAGAGGTAAAAATGGGTTTAATCATAAGAATTATCCACTTGATGAGCATAATGCTCGTCCTTGTGTTAATTAATCACAAGGTTTGGAGTCTTATTCATGAAAATCCTGTTGAGTAAGTTGCGCTAATAATCAGATATGCTTGATGGCAAACAATTTCTGTTTAATAAGCTAATTTTGTCTCCTTCCCATTTTCTTATAGCTAAATTTCTGTTTACAGTCAACGTTGCATGAGTAAATTTCTTTGTTGAGGACCACTCCAAAGATTCTACTCTTCATGTCATGTTCTTTCCAGTTAGGTCGTTACAAATAATTTTTTGTACCACTCTTGTGCTCTAAATTTTTTCTTCTCTTGAGAATATAAATTTATTAAGCTAAGATGTATGAAAGAAAATTTTCACTAAGCAAAAATTATTTGTGAAATCATTATGCTATGAGAATGAGTCAATACAGTATCTATGATATTGTGCTCTCCAAAGTCATTTAAAACTTTTGGATTATGTTAGGATGTTCGTACGGGTACCCCAATGGAAGCAAGTCACGAAACGACTCTAAAACCCTGAAAAATAGTTTCTTGTAGAACCGTTTATATACAAATCCTATTGAGTTGAGTTTTCTCACTCTAGGTTATTTTGTTTATCAAGAATGTCTTCTCCTTCTCGCACGTGCGATTTTATGAAAGGATTCCTTTATAAGGGTAACGGTTCTGGAACTAAGGAAAAAAAAAAAGAACACTAGTAAAAGGGAATTTTGATGAATCTCAAATCACTGTAGAAAATTCTGATATATCATGCAATTATGCATATGATCATCAAGATATAGAACGTGAAGAGATGATTTATGCTGAAGTTGTTCATGATTTTCTTAAATACTTTGAGGAAGTAAAACCGCAACTTGTTGATACTATGAAAGGTCTTGATATGTTACGAACTGAGTTGAAAAAGGTTACTTATGACCTTGTTCTCATGAAGACAAGTGTTAAAGATTTTCTCAACGAGGATATCTTCTCCGAAGAAGCAGTAGATGTTGTTGATCACAAACTCAAATGTCTTAAAACCCGTGAAGGTTCCGAAAGTGTACTTTGAGTCTGTTAGTATGTTTTTAGGTTTTTGTTCAATTATTGTCTAGGAAACTTCTTGTGAGAATTTATTCTTGTGTTCGAGGAGGATAACTAGGGTTTGGTATAGCGTATATTGTGATTACACAAGTTATTTCCAACATTATTCATCTTGCATGTTTTTAGATTTATTTATTTAAATTCTAAGTTTTTGGAAGATGAACTTGCAGTATTTAATCTTATTGGTTTTATATATTGCAAATGTCTTATGAGATATATGTGCCTTTACGTTCGTGAATTGTGCTATTATCTCATATATGTTCAAAAGTTAAGTCTATTATGTCTTTATACATATATTGATAAAAGATAAAATGAACTTTTTGAGAAATTCTGCAGTATTGATATTTTCCTAATCCACTATTATGTGAAAGTATTGTATTTACTCCGTAAGTTTTCTTATGTCGAGTGATTTCCGATTAAATTAATCAAAAATATCTTCTTGTGTTTAATTTACTCGAGGTATAATGGATACAAATCTATGTGATTTGTTAATGTCCAAAGAAATCCTTCTTTTCTCGTAAAAGTAAGGTCGCTCATGTTGTTCTCTTGGGAATGACATCAAATGGGGTAGAGTTCTTGAATGAACTTGTGCTTAATTTCCATATGTTTGTAGGGAGAGCGGTTATGGAATTTGTAGGGGGTTAACTTGTATCTTAATAAACTCCTTGATGAATACACTAAGTTTCGACTATGTGAAATCATCTAAAGATGCATATCATATTTTTTTTGGTCATGAATTATCTCTTGAGAATTCGTTACGATCCCATATTTTTCGTACCTTTGCCAATTTATATTGACAAAAAGGGGGAGAATTATTTGGTAGTTCACACTACATACATATGGTTTACGGATCATTATGTAAGGGGAAGTGGATTCCATTCTATAGGTTTTACTTATTGTGCAAAAGATGGAAGTATTGACTAAGGGGGGGTGAAACAAATCACCGTATTATTATTTCAAACTTGTGATGGAATTGGACTTTGATTTATATAATAACACTATGACACTGAATAACAATGATTGAGAATATTTGTTTTCTTATTATTATTGCTACGGATCTTCAACAACAATGATGCTGAGTTGAACACATTCATAATCGATGGAGAACTTGAAGTAACGAAGAATTCAAGGAAGTTGAAGAGCCAAGGAAATCAAGCATGATGGATCAGAAGTTACAAAGTTTATTTATTTTCTAATCCATATGTATTGATAGTTTTGTCACTAAAATTGACAAAGGGGGAGATTTTTAGAGCACTGCTCGGTGGAACTCGCAAGCGTTGCTATCTCAAGCTTGTTTGTCAAGTTTAGTTGACCAAAACTATATACTTGATGTCTAGTCTACTTATAGATATGTTTCAGATTAGGATAGAAGTGTCTAGTTGAGAATTAGACTTCACGACGTTCACCAATTGAAGAAGAAGATCTTGAAGACCTTGGAGGAACTTCGTCGATAAAAGTTATGTGGAGACTAAAACTTATATATCACTCAGAAGTTTATCCAATTATATCTACAAATGAGACTAAGTCGTATAGCTATATAGACTTTGTGTTATACAGATTTGAAATTTCGAGTCGAGTTTATCTCGTTTATATATTTCTCGAAATACAAGTTTAAATCTTAGAAAGCTTCATCATCTACTTAACAATTTTAGTTGTAAACAAATCATTTGTTGGAAACTAAATATTAAGTCAAGATGATCATGTGAAAATTACCTTGAATATCTTATATGATTTGTGTGAGACTATTATTTGATGTTAACTTGGGAAGTTTCGTAATGATCAATTAATCATTTAATAATTATTTGAAGCTAGTGGTATGTGTATGATTACCATTGTTGTCTTCTAAGGATGTTTCAAATTGATTAAATGAGAGTTTTAGAACTATTACTAATGTCTGGATTCTGCACATTATGCGAACTGTGAAGTACTAGTTCAGGTCCGGAACTCTTGTTTGCGAACTGTGTTTGCGAACAAGTTTATCTATGATAGGTCCGGAACTGTGGTTTGCGAACAGTGTTTGCGAACGGCAAGACAAGGCAAGGTCTGGAACTGTGCCGCATACTCATCTTGCGAACTCAGTGGTTAGGTTCTAAATTCGGTAAGTATGACAACTAGTTCACATACTCGTATGGTAACTATTGTTTATACTCATGAACTCAGGGTTTTTTTTTTTGCAAACTCTGTTTGCGAACTAAAGTCCCTGGAACTTTAATGTATTAAGGTATGCGAACTTGCTTTGCAAACCGTGTAATTATGTTCATGAATTGGTTCTTGTATAAGTACTGTGTACACTTACAGACTAAACCGAATATGTTTCAAATTGTTCATGGATATTTATATGAGATAGTGAACATTTGAAAAACTCTCTTGAAACAAATTTAAATTCATTTGATTATCTATCATGATTGATTGAGTATCAGATTTGGTCAAGAAGTGCTAGATGAATATGGCTAAGCTAAAAGTGTTCATATGGCTAACTTCGGTTAACTGTTATTGAGCCAACTTGTTATACACATTTAGGTACGGTTCACCCATATCTAAATACATGTATATTTCATTTGTGTGTATCAAGTTAATACCATCTAACGGTGGAGATTGATTGCTTATTTTCTAAGCAAACTTAGCTTGAATCTTAAATCAGGTGTTCATCTAACGGTGTATATTAATTGCTTTGTTACTAAGCTATCTTAGCTTTGATTGTAAGCAACCCTGATTTGAAATACTATATAAGGAGGAAAACTACCATCTGGGAAACCTAATCCCGACACTCTCGTGTGTCCTAGTTGCAAACTATAGAGTCGATTCTCTATTAACCTAGGTTTCCAGTTCTTTTGAAAACCATTACTAGGTTTAACGACTTAAAGACTTCGCTTGGGATTCTTGAAGCCAGGTCCAACTATTTTTTCTGTAGTTGTGTATCCTGATCTTACTTTTTCTATCGTATTGAGTTTAATCTTCTTTAAGATTTTCTCGATATTTATCCCTAATGGGTAAGATTTAAAAAGTAATCACAACAGTTTCTTCATCTCAGACTCTTGTGATTCCGCAATAACTTCTTATGTTAATCAGTTAGGTTATTGTGAGGTGACTAATATTTCTAGGCTGCTCTTCGTGAGTAAAATACCGGATTATTAATTGAGTTTCTTGTTCACCTTGATATTTATCTTAAGACGGAAATAACAAATAAAATAAACTTATATGCGGGAGACAGATTTGTTTATAGTCTTCGACTTTGGGTCGTAGCAATTTCTAGGTTGTAAAGGACGTCAGCTAGGGGAATCAAGTGCGCAGTGTCTTGCGAGATTCATGAGGCGGAAGGAACGCGACTATACCTTAATCGGTGTGAGACTTGGTTAGAACTCAACTACATTCCATTCTGGAGTTAACTTGTAGTAGGATAGAGTTTGTAGCGGCTTAATACAGTGTGGTGTTCAAGTCTGGACTAGGTCCCGGGGTTTTTCTGCATTTGCGGTTTCCTTGTTAACAAAATTTCTGGTGTCTGTGTTATTTCTTTTCCGCAATATATTTTATTTATATAATTGAAATATCACAGGTTGTGCATTGTTCAATCATAGTTGATGTATCTGACCTTGTTTGATGGATAAGACTTGATTGACACTCGGACATTGGTTTTTGGTACCATCCGAGTTATTCTCATTACAATCAGGTTCACGGATTTCTATCTGTTTGATTTATGGATTGTGTTGAGAAAGTGATAAAGATATTTAATATATTTCTTGATTGAGACTCGATAACTTGGTGCTCTAAGAATTATATTGGAGTTTAGTCCATACAGACTGTCGAACGAAATAGTTGGGTGTGGTGATTGTACCCCCGCGTTTTCATTTTTATCAGCCGAGGCTTACCCAAATCGACTGTTTTCATTAGCAACGATTTAATATGGTTTGAGTTATTCTAATGCCTACGACTTCTTTAGTTTTGGGTTTGGTTCATTTATCCGAATCCAAGGTATGAAGTTTCCTAACGGGGAAGTTATGCATGTCGTAAATGTAATAAATTACTTACGATACATTTCACATATTAATGAGTAATTTAACTGTAGTAAGGATCGTTCCCGCGGAGATCCATCTAATTGAGATGTTATATATATTATCCAAACTATAAGAAAAGTAAATATTACGGGGACTTGATTGATCAATTAACTAAAAGAACAATAAAAAGATAATAAGAATAAAGAGATGACTAAGGAGTCCTTCGCCATTAGAAAACATTAATTAAATTATTATACTTATTTATCTTCCATTTTACCAATCGTAGAATAACATCTAGCCCAGTGCTATCCCTGAAACTCCTTAATTTATCACGGAATACCTGAATACGGAAGCTCTGCAATACTATATTATACTTTTTTGAACCACCAAGTGGTAGCGCAATCAAGGTGTAACCCATTTGAACGCTTTAAGCTTTATGAATTTAGGTTGATCTCAATAGTTAAAACTCTTAGCTTAAGGTCTGGTTGATAGTGTTGTCTTCACACACAATTGCTCCATAGAATCCTTCTGCAAGGTTTCATGTTCTCTACTTGTGTAACAGGTGTTCGACTATTACATGTGTCTCATGACTCTCTACTAGCAATATAATGGTCAACATATTAATCTAGCATGCAATCCAGAAAATATACAAATCAATCATAAACTTTCGATAAAGTGAAAACAAATGATAAAATGATAAAAACTCCCAACATAATTTTATGACTAATAAAGCTTCACCCTTAAAACATTAAATTTATACATAATCAAAAAAAGTTTTAACTACTCGTATTACGAAGAATAATGATTTCCCCCTAAAGGGATAAACCCTAGGTTTGGATGTAGAATTGTAGTATGAGATGTAGGGTGTCTCTTGTTTGAGCCTTGGTTTTTTTTTTTTTTTTTTTTTTATAGCCTTCGATGCTTGGCCCTCAAGTATCCTCCCCTCCTAGGGTTTAGAATACCATTGTAACCAAGTTTCCTTAACTTATAAGTCTAAAATGTGTCAAACAGGACCCCACAGGTTTTCCACAGTCAGCATGGGTCGATTCCCATTGACCGTGCCGCATTTAGGACCAAAATAACTCCAAATCTGTGCCCCTAAAGTTGCTACAGTCGTCATAGTCGACTCCCATTGAACAACGATGACTTTTGAGACTTAAATATATGAATTATTTGCCCAAAATAGTTTCGCGACCGACATGGTTTCAACCTTGCCGATTCTTGCGATGTCGACCATTTTTTCTTGTCTTTGTTGTTTTGTATGTAACTTCTTTGACCAACCTAAGAATGACCTCATTCATCTTGCTGTAGATTCGTATTTAACTTTTCCTCAAGATGATTATATGAACTCTTGGATTTGAACAAGTTTCATTTGGTCTTTGTTCCTCCTTCATTAGCAGTACTTCACTTCCTTGCTCTTTCTAGAACTTTATAACTATTTTTTGGATGATTCACTTAATGCGACACATAACATAGAAAACAAACATAAAAAAAAGTACTATACAAGAATTATAGCTATAACAAGTACGAATTTATAGTAACATGTGGGTTAAGCACTTACCAAGGAGTCATGTCCCAAAAGATATTATTTGTGATCAGATCTATCTTGTTATTGCACATGGGTAGGTACAACATGTGTCTACATTAATGGTGGGTTTGTTTGTGGAATTCACGATTTCCAGGAATTTATAATCCCATGGGATTACAAATTCTGGGATTCATGTAAATCCCTTGTGTGTTTGGTAGCTCACTTAAAATTCATACGATTCATAGAATTATTTTTTTCTAAAGTCCATATAATGTTTGGTTTTACCCTTGGAATCTTAAAATTGAATATATATGGGATTTAGAGTTAAAAAAAGTAGGTCCATAAATCCCTTGATAAGTTTCCCAGCAAATCTTAGGGGGGAGGGGTCGGACTCCATATGGAGAATTTGCTGGAAAACTAATTCCCGTGGGAAACGTGATTCCAGGGATTTGGGCAACCAAACAAACCGAGGGAAACGTAATTCCACCAAATCCCCTTGACCCATAAATCCCACCTATAAAATTCTATAACCAAACCCACCATAAATGATTAGTTGTAGAGGCGATAACAGAATTTATTAGTACTAACCATCATGTTGGTGTTAGGAATTTATCCATCTAGCCTTTAGCTTTCAGTTCGGGCCGCTGAAGAAGGGGTGTAAACAAATGTTTAAAGGAGCCTTTTTGAAGTGGGCTCCGAGGTAAAGTCGAGGGTTTGGAGTGGTTTGCAATTTATTGACCTTGTGCTTGGGAAGTCTTGGGTGATGAATGACTATGGATTGTGTTGTGTTACTGAGTTGCTCTGCCGATGTGAAATTAGAGTAAAGTAGTTGTTTAACGTTTAAGTTTTGTCATTTGTTGTTTTTACGTGATGATAAGGTCATAAACGTACATAATACAAAGGGTTTAAGGGGATTTACGAGAGATGTAAAATCCCTGGATGTTGTTCAAATTCTCCATATTTATAAGCAGGTTGGTGGAGAATTTTCTTGCAACAATAATGAGCACATATGAGGATAGTGAGCACATTTTATGATTCAGGGTGATATATCTTTGTGGTGTGATTTTAATATTGATAGAATATGTGATAGTGGAAATGTAAACCACAATGAAATCAATGAATAGGGATGTGAATCCAATTCGGTGAAAACTCGTCGGACAAATCTCTAATCCAACCTGAAAAGACGAGGGTACCCAAATACACTACAATCTTTTTGTTTCAACCTATAAGTCCTCTTACCAAGTGTGATCGTCTATGGACAAAGTCGAGACAATACAACAACTTCGGTATTCACACTTTATGCGATTGTCTATGGATACGAGATCGAGACAATATGACTACCAAAGTGTGATACTTGATAATAGGTTCAGAATTAACCAAACTTTATAGGATCACTACCAAGTATATCGGAGTTAACGTAAATTGCAATTTTCTTTAAACCATATAAACAAATATAATTGCAGAAAACAAAAGTAAATCACACAACAAGATTTTGTTAACGAGGAAAACTGCAAGTGCAGAAAACCCCCGGGACCTAGTACAGAATTGAATACTCTCAGAATTAAGCCGATATAAAAAATCTACACCAACTTCATATAGTTGAGACTAAGCAACTACCCCTAGTTCACTTAGTTTGCTCAGTATCCCTGCGCTTCCGACTTCGAAGGTCACGCACTGGTACAATTCCTTTGGATCGTATTCCAAACAGTAAAGGAACAACAAATCTGTTTGGTAACAACTCTATTAATTCTTTCAATATAAAGATATCTCAAATCATAGGCAAAGGCTCTTGCGTTTAATCTAATAAACTCATTTGCATGGTTAGATCAATCTATTCAATAACTACTAAAGCAGTTAAGTTTAGATTCGCAATCAATCAGTATAGATCTCAACGAGAAACTATAAAGCGATGCCGATCTCACAAAACTAATCGAATAAATATTCTAGTTGGATCCCAGCCGATCAAGGTTTGTGCACACACAAAGATATGAGAACT
Organism: Papaver armeniacum; assembly: GCA_023531295.1. Lineage (NCBI taxonomy): Eukaryota > Viridiplantae > Streptophyta > Magnoliopsida > Ranunculales > Papaveraceae > Papaver > Papaver armeniacum. The sequence goes on from JAJJWW010009689.1 coordinate 77,752, forward strand.
AATAAGAAATCTTCTTCGTGTTCAAATCTTCTGTAATCTTCAATAATAACCTACATAACACCACTTGAATATCTTGTGATCAATCACACACTGAACGAGGTCTGTTAACAATGGATTATCACAAGATGTCTTTAGATCTAACAACAGTTCTAAAGATCCCGTCGATACTTCGATATAGTTTGAGTGAATCTTATATCAGAAAAGAAGATTCTCAAGAATAAACAAACTGGGTGCAATCAAAGTTTCAACAACCTTTAGTCAATCAAATCGATCTAAAACTAATAACACTACAGTTATCTAGTTTCCCACCAACGGTACTCTTAGAGCTTCTTGATCCCACAGAAGTCTTTAAACGAGCGGTCGTAAGAGATTTCACCTAATGAGGATACTTTCCTCTCCGAATAGACGGCTCCACCAGAAACAACAAGAAATGAAGTTTGTCTGGCTCTTAGGATAGTTTGCTAGAAATGCAAACTTAGGCATTTATAGACCAAGGATGTTTGGACATCAAGGAATTTCCAAAACCAAAAATATTCTCAAGATATGCAATGAATGGAAAGATTCGATTTTCCTAATTCCAATAAATGCTTGTCCAATATTTTCGAAATTTCTCAATAGAAAATCTCAAATTAGTAAATGTACATTACTAATTTTTATTCTCTAGAGATATGCATTTAATTGCTGGTAATATTAAAGCATATAAAACCAAAAACCTTAATTAAAAGATTCTCAATTTATCTCGACACGGGATCTCCTTGAGTACGAAGGAATATCTTTGAATAATAAATGATAAGAGTTATTGTACGTGTTCAAAGTATGTTGACATCTCTTCACTGTAAATCCTTATTCATATTTACATGGATTTACATTCTTGGAATCGGTTATACCACACTCCAAACAAGTTTAGAATTGGTTGAATTATATTCCAAGATAAATATGTGATTGATCAAATATCAAATCACATACATAGGTTCTACCAATCACTAGGATCGGTTATACCTTAATATGGATATACTTGTGATCGGTCACACAAGTTACCAGGACCGGTTACATCAGTTACCAGGACCGGTTACATATTCCCATGGTATTGCTTGTGATCGGTCACACCAGTTACCAGGACCTGTTACCAATTACAAGGATCGATTACAGAACACTTGTGATCGGTCACACCAATTACTAGGATCAGCTACACCAATTACAAATATCGATCATACCATCACATGGTGATTACTTAGGATCGGTTACACCAATTAATAAAAACCAGTCATACCAAATCATAAGTCAGGCATTGTGATTAGTTATACCAAGATACATAACATAGTTACGATTGATACTACCATCTCACACATATTGGTCATCCAAATATTTGCAATGAATAGCCGAACCAATAAGCCTAATGATTTCCCTTTCGATTCATGAAACAAGTTCATGAATGTACTTTCTTTAAACGAATGTAAAACATTGTTTCCTGGGATGAAATCTTCACCATAACCCTTTCACATAATCATAACAGTATATACAAGATTATGTCAATGTCATATCTACGAAGTTAAAAAGATAGGCGTTATACTTCGTAGTCTAATTCCCTAATACTTTGATCATACAATTATGACCATGTCACATCACTAGAGTATTATACAATATGTGCAATATATACAACTTCACAGTTATTTTTTCAATATAGCACGACTTGAAAGATACGTTAGGAATAAAACATTTCAAATCAATATTACTAACCTCAAGTGGAAGGATGATGTCTTCATTGTAGTTCGTTACTTCTTCACATCCTTCAGGTCTTAGGAGTAATACTTGTATGTCTCAACATTCCTAGACTATCTAGTCTAACCTAAACGAAGTTGACTCTAGTATATAATCAAGCGACTTTAGATGAGTTTTGACACACTAAAATATGACAACCAAACTTGACATACCATGGTGAGTTCAACTGAGCTATGATTTAACACAACCTGTCATTTACCTTCTGCGTATGGAAATTTTGGTTATGTGGTACTGGATAAGGTTTTGATGTGGTGGAAATATTCACAAAAAATTGTGATTTGTCATGTATTTGAAAATACGGGGGTACAACAACCACACCCAACAATTCGTTTGGCAATCTGAGAGGATTTACTCTAATATACTTTAAAGAGAATCAACTAGACAGTCAGACTCAATCTTTAGAAACGTATATCAAGGAGTTTATATCTCTATCTCTCAATTCAACCTGCAATCAGCAAATAGAAATTTGCGATCCCGATTGAATATAAGAGTAGTAACTTGAACGGTACCAAAGACCAATGTTCAAGGATCAATCAATTTCAATCAACAACCAAAGGTTGGATTTCCTAATTGATCGATACAACGCACAACCTGTGATATTTCAATTATATAACAAAATATAATGCGGAAAAGACATAACACAGACATCAGAATTTTGTTAACGAGGAAAACCGCAAATGCAGAAAAACCCCGGGACCTAGTCCATCTTTGAACACCACACTGTATTAAGCCTCTACAGACACTAGCCTACTACCAATGAACTTCAGACTGGACTGTAGTTGAACCCTAATCAATCTCACACTGATTCAAGGTACAGTTGTGTTCCTTGCGTCTCTGATCCCAGCAGGATATTACGCACTTGATTCCCTTAGATAATCTCACCCACAATCAAGAGTTACTACGACCCCAAGTCGAAGACTTGATAAACAAATCTGTTTCACATAGAAAAGTCTATTGGAATAGATAAATCTGTCTCCCACAGAAATACCTATGAGTTTTGTTCCGAATTTTGATAAATCAAGGTGAACAGGAACCAATTGATAAACCTGTCTTATATTCCCGAAGAATAGCCTAGTATTATCAATCACCTCACAATAATCTAAATCGTATGGAAGCGAAACTAGATATTGTGGAATCACAAACGATGAGATGAAGGTGTTTGTGATTACTTTTTATCTTGCCTATCGAAGATTAAATCTCGAGCAAATCTTAGAGAAGATAGTACTCATACGATAGAATCGGACAAGATCAGAACATGCAACCACAGAGAAAATAGTTGGGTCTGGCTTCACAATCCCAATGAAGTCTTCAAGTCATTAACCTACAGGGTCTCGTGAGAAACCTAAGTTTAAAGGAGAATCGACTCTAGCTATGCAACTAGTAACACACAGAAGTGTGGGGATTAGGTTTCCCAGTTGCTAGAGTTCTCATTTATATAGTTTTCAAATCAGGGTTTGCAATCTAAGCTACCTTGGTAACAAAGCATTCAATATTCACCGTTAGATGAAAAACCTGATTCAACCAAGCTAATATCTTTCAACCGTTAGATCGAACTTAGCTTGTTACACAAAAATGAAATATACCCTCATTTAGGTTTATGTAACCGTATCTAAACATGTATACCATGTTAGCTCAACAATAGTTAACCGAAGTTAGCCATATGAACACTCTCGTATCAACCTTATTCATCTTAACTAGTTCAAATGACTCAAATGAAAATAGTTAAAGAGTTGTTCAATTGCTATATTCCAGTAGAAGTATACAAGAACACAATTGAAGAAAAATCGGTTTGATTCACTCAAATCAATTTATGAAAATTATAGCCACGGTTTGCAAAGATTGCATTCCTTATTATATAAATGTTTAAGTTCATGTACACAACCGATTTTAGAACTTTAACCTTCAAGTATGCAAACAAGTACCTTCAAGTATGCAAACAAGTACACATACTTGAAATATCCGGACCAAGATTGGGTTTCGCCGGTACGCAAACGGGTACGCGTACTTCCAATCCCAGCTGAAATATTCGGACATGAACCTTACGCCAGTACGCGAACGGGTGCGCATACTTAGGTTCCCGGATTTCTCAATACAGTGTACGCGTACGACGGGTACGCATACTATGGTTCCCGGACATGGATTACATATGTGCAAGAGTACACAACATGTCATATCCAATAATGGTTAAGTGTTCTAAACTCTTATTTTAATCATTGAAACTTTCTCAGAGGATGACAAAAACCGTTTTCACACACTATTAGCATCAAAGCAATTTTCAAGTTATTGAAATAATCATAACGAAACATTCCAAGTTTACACCAAATGATTGTATTACACAAACCATGTAAGATGTTGCTCGGCAATTTTCACATGATCATCTTTTGACTTGCATCAAGAATATAAGATGAACTTGGTCGAAGCGAAAGCTTGCCGACACATATTTCTAGAAATATGTAAGCGAGTTAAACTCAGCTCGAAATCTCAAATGTGTATAATAGAAAACTATATCGTAACACGACTTATGTCTCAATATAGTATATAAAATAAAAATAGACTTTCCAAGTGAGATGAGTTTAAGTCTCCACATACCTTTTTTTGATGAAGTTCCACAAGCTCTCCTTAGTAGTTCTTAGTCTTCAAATGATGAACGCCGTGAAGTCTAAGGCTCAACTACACAATCTATGTCCTAGTCCGAGACATCTATAAGTAGACTAGAAATCAAGACTTATAGTTTTGATCACTATCATTGACAAACATGCTTGAGATAGCAACGCATGCGAGTTCGACCGAGCAGTGTCTTAACAATCTTCCCCTTTGTCAATTTTAGTGACAAAACTATCAATACATATGGATTACAAAATAAATAAAACTTTGTAGCTTCTCATCCAAATGTTTGATCTCCTTGGCATCTTCAACACGACTCAAAATCTTCGTCACTTCCAAGTACTCCATGATTCTAAACGTGTTCAACTCAGCATCATAGTTGTTGAAGATCCATAGCGATAACAATGAGAAAACAAATTCTCTCAATCGTTGTTATACAATGTCATAGTATCATTACACAACATCAAAGTTTAATTGTATCACAACTTTGACAACAATACTATGGTGATATGTATCACTCCCTCTTAGTCAATACTTCATCTCGACATGAAAACCACTCCCCCTTACATAATGATCTGTAAACCATATGTATTTGTAGTATGAAACTACAAATTAATTCTCCCCCTTTTTGTCAATATAAATTGGCAAAGGTACGAAAACTAGTGGGATCCTCATGAAATTTTCATAGAGATACTTCATGACCAAAAGAGAATAAAATACCAACTTATTAGATGCAATCATATAGCTAAAGCTAAATGCATTCATCAAGGAGTTTATAAAGATACAATATAACCTCCACAATATTCCACAGCTGCAGTCCCCACAAAGATTTAGCAATTAAGCACAAGTTCAAAAAGAACTCTCCCCCATAAAATGTCATTCTCAAAAGAACAACAAGAGCGACCTTACTTTTACGAGAAAAGAAGGATTTCTTAGGACATAATCAAATCACATGAGAATCATGAATTTGTATCCAAAAATCACAATTGAATTAGCTACAAAAATGATCAATTCAATTGGCCATGCTCAACATAAGAGAACTTACGGAGCAACACAGTTGTTTGTAGGTGAAAATGGTTTCTGCTGATTTCGGTAATTGTGGGTGTGCGGGTGAGAAAAAATTTAAACCCTAAACAATGTACTGCAAGGGAGTACTTTAGATTCGAGAGATCAATCTGTACAAGTCTGGCCTAAACCAAGATATGGTCGTTCCAGACTTGCTTCGGTCACAAAGTGGAGGAGAATGGGTTGGTTTTGGGGAGGGAAGCAAGGAAAGTGGTGAGACCAGAATAGTTGATTCTGGAAGAGTAGTTGGGTTACTAAGACTTGTTATCAGAAAAGTGAGAGAGCTCCCAAGGTGAGCTAGCAAGTAATTATTTCTGAGTGTTGTGTCTCCCGTATGAACTTGTTGTTCAATGGAAATAGGTAAGACCTATTTATACATGTCGGAGTAAAAATTGTACCCTGGTATCATTAAGGAGTGGGGAAGTAAATGGGAGGAGGTGGTAACTGTATGCATGGAATTGATGTTCCATAAAGTGGTTAACGCATGAAACTGGTTTTCATGAAACTGCTAACGTTATGGAATTGATGTCCCATAAAGTTTTTAACGCATGTGCTTTATGTCCCATGACGTTTCACACATAACTTCCCGTATTTACTAACCGCCTCACCCTTATGACACTTCCTTATGACGGGCATAGTGTACGCCGCACGCTGTAAACCGCCAAACCAATACCCAAAGAGGATCCCCCAATTTGTGTTGATGTCTCGAATGTTTTGGAAAAAATGTAGCACGTTGTTGTGGCTTGGCAAGTCAAGCTTGGGAAACTTGCCAGCCTGGTGACCTTCGACGGTCGAGATTTTGCATCTTGAGAGGAGGGGCAACCGTTGATCGTTGCACGCCTTCGTTTTGGTGGCCACGTAGTGAGGGCCAACGTGGTGGCGCGGCTAGGTTGGCATGCCGTTGGCATGGCAAGGTTTGGCGTGGCCAAACTTAGGTTTTCGGGCCAAAGGTTACCATGTGTCATCTGGTAACCTTGGATGGCTAGGATTAGCTCCTGGGATTGAAGGGAAACCGTTAATTGTTGCACGCCTTCGTTTTGGTAGCCGCGTAGTGAGGGCCAACGTTTGGCATGGCGCGGCTAGCTTATCTAGGTTTGGTTTGGCTTGGCATGTAGGGCCAAGGGTTTGCCATGGGCGTATGGCGTGGCTAGGGCCAAGGCAAGGGCGTTTGGCTTGGCATGATGTGACTAGCATGGCTAGGGCCAAGGCAAAATGCGTTTGGCATGGCGCGGCTAGCTTGGATAGGTTTGGTTTGGCTTGGCATATGGGGCCAAGGGTTTGCCTTGGGCGTGGCTAGCTTTGGCTAGGTGCGGTTTTGGCTTGGCATGTGGGTCCAAGGGTTTGGCATAGGCGCATGGCATGACTATCTTGGCTAGGTGCGGTTTTGGCTTGGCATGTGGGGCCAAGGGTTTGCCATAGGCGCATGGCGTGACTAGCTTGGGCTAGGTGCGGTTTTGGCTTGGCATGTGGGGCCAAGGGTTTGCCATAGGCGCATGGCGTGGTTAGCTTGGGCTAGGTGCGATTTTGGCTTGGCATATGGGGCCAAGGGTTTTCCATAGGCGCATGGCGTGACTAGCTTGGGCTAGGTGCGGTTTTGGCTTGGCATGTGGGGCCAAGGGTTTGCCATAGGCGCATGGCGTGACTAGCTTGGTCTAGGTGCGTGACCAAGCTAGGGTTTTGGGGCAAAGGTCATTTGGTAACCTTAGACGGCCACGATTTGCTCCTGGGATTGAAGGGCAACCGTTGATTGTTGCACGCCTTCGTTTTGATAGCCGCGTAGTGAAGGCCAGTATGGTGGCGCGACATGGGGCCATGGCGAGGTGCGCTTTGCATGGCGCAGTAGGTGTGGCTGGCATGATTTGCCATTGGCACGGAGGTGCGGCTATCATGGCTGGCATGCTTTGGCGCGGTCGGTGTGGCTGGCATGATTTGCCATTGGCACAGGGGTGCGGCTAGCATGGTTGGCATGCTTTTGGCGCGGTCGGTGTGGCTGGCATGATTTGCCATTGGCACAGAGGTGCGGCTAGCATGGTTGGCATGCTTTGGCGCGGTCGGTGTGGCTGGCATGATTTGCCATTGGCACATAGGTGCGGCTAGCATGGTTGGCATGCTTTGGCGCGGTCGGTGTGGCTGGCATAATTTGCCATTGGCAAAAAGGTGCGGCTAGCATGGTTGGCATGCTTTGGCGCGGTCGGTGTGGCTGGCATGATTTTCCATTGGCACAGGTGGGAATTAGGGTTTGGCTTGTCGTAACCCTAATTTGAAAAAGATACCCCGGTAATTATTTAGGGACACATTAAAGGTTTAAGTAAATGTGCTTAGTAAATGCTTGTTACTTTAAATGTTGTGACATCACTGTCTGCTAGGGTTTAGTATTTTACGATTTTAACCCTAAGCTAAAAACCACCATCAACATTAAGTCCCCTGCTTAGCTCGGAACAGGTGCCTTGTTGCGAGGTAAGCATATGATGGTGACAGACAAGGACGAAATCGAGGTGTAAATCATTGCAGAAATGGTCACGAGAATCCGACTAACTTTTTTGAGTGGTAAAGAGAGTTTTGGCTTCCCGTGTTGGCGACCCTGCGTAAGTTGTACTGGGAATGCAGACCGTAGAGTGGTGAGACGAAAGTTACTGGCTTGGTCTGGTCGTACATCTCCAAGGCAAAGGGGGCGCGGTCATGGAAGGCGACGCAAGTGGATGGCTTGGCTCGTGGGGCCAAGAGGTGGCGTGGTCTTGGTGAGTCAAACGCGCGTGGATGATAGGATCGCGACAGTGGAGCAGGCGGCTTGGCATAGTGTGGCCTTGGCAAGACGAGACGTACACGGACGTCTAGGCGTGGTGGGGCCGCGGCAATGGAGCGAATGTCTTGGCATGGGGGCCGCGGAAATGACATGGTGGATCGTGCAAGGAAGGTTAGGCGTGGTGGGGCCGCGGCAATGGAGCAAATGGCTTGGCAAGGGGGGCCGCAGCAATGGCATGGTGGAACGTGCAAGGACGGCTAGGCGTGGTGGGGCCGCGGCAATGGAGCGAATGGCTTGGCAAGGGGGGCCGCGGCAATGGCATGGTGGAACGTGCAAGGACGGCTAGGCGTGGTGGGGCCGCGGCAATGGAGCGAATGGCTTGGCAAGGGGGGCCGCGGCAATGGAGCGAATGGCTTGGCAAGGGGGGCCGCAGCAATGGCATGGGGGAACGTGCAAGGACGGCTAGGCGTGGTGGGGCCGTGGTGTGGCGTGAGTGGTCTTGGACGTGGAAATTGGTCTTTGCGGGACCGGTTTCCTCTTTTCCTTCCTTGGATCAAAATTGGAAATCCTTTTCTTGTTCGAACTCCCAAGTATCACGCCTATAAAAAGGATGGCTGGCCTCTCCCTTTGATTCACGCCCTTATTGTTTCTTCTTTTGTTTCTTGGTAGCGGTGAAGCGGGCGAGCGGATTAGGTATGTCTTCCAGTACTTCCTATGTGACTTGATTTTTCTTTTGTTTTCTTGTGTTGGTGAAAAAACCCTAGTTGTAGGTGTACCTTTCCATGACCGTAGTAATGTTGACCGCCTCAACTCGCTGTGCAAAGTAAGAACGCGATAGTAATTGCTATCCCTTTTCCATGAAAACCTAGTTTTTTAGGGTTTACTCCTTGTCTTGGTGTAGCCGTGTGCATGGTCCCCTCCTTTTTTGGGCGTGTCTATCTGGCTGAGCGCGAGTTTCCGGCTGCATGTAGTGGTGATGTAGAGTCTGCCAGTCCCCACTTTCGCGTATGCACGAAAGGACTTTGAAACCAATTAGTTTGTGCCCGAGGCGGCTCCCTTGCGTCCAATAGAATAATTTCTACACGCTTTATGTAATAATTCTTGTTCTTCTTGTTCCATTGTAGTTATCGCAGCGGTGAAAACAGTGTAAGAGAATTTTGGTTAAGATGTCAACAGTTTCTGCGGTACCGAGGGATGGGAGTAATTCCAAGCCAAACATAGATGACGAGTTCTTCACGGCATCAGCCACGATTAGGAGAAACCATCCCCAATACGTGCCGATCCTTCTGACCGGTCCGGAAAGCGAAGGAGAGGATCGATCGGTTCGACTCGGGGAGGCGTAATAAGGTTTTGCCTTCGAGAGGAAAGAATATCGTGCCTCTTCTATCGACTTTAAAATCCTCGCAAGTCCGTTGCGTTCCTTTGAGAAATGGACGCGATTTATGATGGACCAGGAACTGTAAAGACCAATTTGACCAGGGCGCAGTTTGTCGACGTTGTTGCGGCTTCCGCGAGTGCTTGATTAGGAAAGACATTCGGGGTTGGTTGCTTTTGTTTCCAGATGGTGTCCAGACACCCATACGGCCATATGCAGGTGGGGCAAAATGACCATTTCTTTGGAGAGCGTGGCCGTGCTGCTAAATCTTCCTGTAACTGGAAACCTCGATGTCAGGCTGTCTGCATACGAAGAAGAAATTCGCGCCACCCTGGTTGCGAAGTCAAATGGATTCGTTCGGAAGGAAAACAATATGAAGTGCTTTTATGACTGGTGGGTGTCTCAGTGGTTTCCTGACGAGTTGGAGTTGAACCAGAAGAATATCGTCCTTCATGTCGCGGCGTTCTTGGCTCTTTGGCTATCCAGGGATATTTTTGACAACGGCTCGGGCAAGAAAGAGATAAGACAGGAACTTATCCCATTTGCCATAAAATTAGAAAAGGGCGTCGCTCTCCCCCTCGGTGGTTTATTTCTTGGTTCTCTGTATGCACACCTGGATCAGCTGGTTTCAGACATGCGCGCCTCGAACGACCATATGAAAGTGGATTCGTATGTTCATGCCGCCTTTCTCCGAGGGCATGGTTGTGGGAGCATTTCGAGAAGTATGCCCCGAAACCATTGGCTATACTTCACGAGTCTTGGGGTGGCTCTGAATCTGCATTGGTCGAACAGGCACCGAAAAACCGGTCCGAAACGATTAAGTTTCTTGACAACTCGTATGCGGTTAATTTTCGTCCATGGGCTCCGGTGCATGCGTCCATAACTCAGTTAGTACCTTTGCTCTGCTTCGAATATGTCTTTGTCTTCGATGAGGAGGGCACGAGCGTTGGAGAGATGGTGTTCATGCGTAGGCCGCACGCTGGCCATGTGCCATCTTTTTTTCGAGGAGCTTGCAAAGCGATCTCTTACAATGTTGATAGGGCTGCTCGACATATGAGTTTTGACCAAGGGGTCCCACTTGTTCGTCAGCCGGTTGTCCAAGAAATATCGTTATCAACTGTTCTCGATGCTAGTGCTCTTGTGTCGGGTAAAAGTCTGCCTTTCCTCGCGGAACGGAATCCATCAACGACCTCCAAATACAACACATTTTGGCAGGATGAGTTTCTTGCTATTCATGGATTCGTGAATGATGTGGTAGAGAATTGTCAGGATAAGCCTTCTCTTGCGGTTTTAGCGGAACATCCACTGCTGAGGGATCCCAAGCGAAAATCCGTTAGTCTAAATGCAGATAGTCCCCAGGTGAAGGAACGGAGATCCAAAGATCGTGCGGGCGGCTTTCAGTCAGACTCCACGGTTCTGCCGACTTTTAGTTCATCCAATATGCGGGTACGTACGGCTCTCCTCTTGACCTTGGCCTGGATCGTTTATTTCCTTGTTCTTTTTTCTGAGAATGCGCCCTTATATTCTGTCCAGGGTCTCAGTAGTACGAACGCCTTTGCCAAACTTGCGAGCAGTCAGAAAACATCATTTTTCGAGACAAAGAGCGGTGTTGCAGAGCCTACCCATGATGACGCGGAATTCGAAAAGGATGAGAGTTCAGGGTCTAGCGGTGGCGAGAGTAATTCTTTTGATAGCAATGTTGAATCTTCGTCTATTCAGTCTGAAACTGAATCAGTGATTCCCCTCCATGTTTTTCTTCTTTCCCTTTTTTTTTTTTTTTTTTGCAGTAAAACTAAATTTTGATTTTTAGGAGGAAACCGTTCCTGGGGATGATCTTGAAGTGGAAGACCACGGAGTAAAGACGTAGCCGTAATTTTCATCTGAAAGCTGTGCCCGACTAGCGGCTTGGACATGGAGATTCATCGTCCCGAGGGTGCTGCCGTGACTCAGGTGGAGGAGAGCACTTCGGGGGGTGAAATCGTAGTTAGGGATCTCCTGCCAGTTGCTGATTCATTTGGAGGTGCTACCTTCAATCCTCCGTATCTGGCCCCTTTCCCAGGTCATGTGTTGATTGGTGGATTTAGCGTGCCAGCTAAACATGCGACATTGTACACCAAGATTTGGGAAATCTATGGTCACATTGCCACCACTAAGAAGATCACTAGTCGACATGCGTTGGTCAAGCGTGTGGAGGAAGCCTTGTCTTCGATTGATGAGATGTGCAACGTGATTTGGTCATACAATTTACGAGGATGTAATCTCGAGAGTGGAAGTTCCATCGTGACATGTGCGTGGGCTTCGAATTCAACATTCCTTGGTTCGTTGAAGGTCTCTCTCGATGTTGAAAGGTCGTTGGCTGGAGCGAGTTGAAGGTCCTTCCGCGGACATGATGAAGAAGCGGAAGCGGAATTCAAGAAGTTGTGCGGGAAGTTTGAAACTTAAGAGGGCGGCTCTCAAAGCACGAGGGAGGCCTTTGCCAAAAGGAGCAAGCCATTTGTTGGAAAACTTCCCTTGAATATATATACGTCTTACGGACCTCTTATTTTTAGGTTTTTTTTTTTTTGAAAGGCAAATGAGACGCCTGGTTTTGGTTTTTGATTTTCTGATTTTCTCGGGTTAATATTTAAATGCTACCTTGACGGTTTTGGATTTTTTTTTTTTTTGAATGAAATGTTTAGAATTGAATTGTATTTGGCTATGAATGAAAGTGACACAGACATCCCAGGAAAACCATGGAACCGTGTGTTGGTAGATGACATGGGATGAAACATGGCTATAGGTTTCATCAGAACTTGAAAAAGCAAACCACGTATTTTTGTCTAGATATAAGACTTACTCGGTTTCTCAGGTCTTCTGATGAGAATAAACTTTCCGGGTGTAGGACCAAGTTTTTTTTTTGTTTTGTTTTTCGAGAAACATGGTCATGGGAAGTCCCCGGTCTTCCGAGTCGTTCTTTGAGGTTCGATAATCACGTTTGTTATCCCTAGGCGGATCGTTTTGCTTCCATCCTCTGAGAAGTCCCCAGTCATCCCTTGTCGTGTCATGACTGATAATCCAGCCGTCGAGTAACTGGGTCGGAGTGGATCGCCTTCCTCTACCATCTTGACGTCTGGGTCGAAGAATGAGATCGCTGGTTGAAAATTAACATTGTAACCGAAAGATCGAACCTCCCACTATGGTCGCCAATTGTTTGTAGGTGAAAATAGTTTCTACTGATTTCGGTAATTGTGGGTGTGCGGGTGAGAAACAATTTAAACCCTAAACAATGTACTGCAAGGGAGTACTTTAGATTCGAGAGATCAATCTGTACAAGTCCGGCCTAAACCAAGAAATGGTCGTTCCAGACTTGCTTCGGTCACAAAGTGGAGGAGAATGGGTTGGTTTTTGGGAGGGAAGCAAGGAAAGTGGTGAGAGAGCTCCCAAGGTGAGCAAGCAAGTAAGTATTTCTGAGTGTTGTGTCTCCCGTATGAACTTGTTGTTCAATGGAAATAGGTAAGACCTATTTATACAAGTCGGAGTAAAAAAATACCCTGGTCTCATTAAGGAGTAGGGAAGTAAATGGGAGGAGGTGGTAACCGTATGCATGGAATTGATGTTCCATAAAGTGGTTAACGCATGAAACTGGTTTTCATGAAACTGCTAACGTTATTGAATTGATGTCCCATAAAGTTGTTAACGCATGTGCTTTATGTCCCATGAAAGTTTCACATATAACTTCCCGTATTTACTAACCGCCTCACCCTTATGACACTTCCTTATGACGGGCGTAGTGTACGACGCACGCTGTAAACCGCCAAACCAATACCCAAAGAGGATCCCCCAGTTTGTGTTGATGTCTCGAATATTTTGGAAAACATGTAGCACGTTGTTGTGGATTGGCAAGTCAAGCTTGGGAAAATTGCCAGCCTGGTGACCTTCGACGGTCGAGATTTTGCATCTTGAGAGGAGGGGCAACCGTTGATCGTTGCACGCCTTCGTTTTGGTAGCCACGTAGTGAGGGCCAACGTGGTGGCGCGGCTAGGTTGGCATGCGTTGGCCAAAGGTTTGGCGTGCCCAAACTTAGGTTTCGGGCCAAAGGTTACCATGTGTCGTCTGGTAACCTTGGATGGATAGGATTTGCTCCTGGGATTGAAGGGAAATCGTTAATTGTTGCACGCCTTCGTTTTGGTATCCGCGTAGTGAGGGCCAACGTTTGGCATGGCGCGGCTAGCTTGGCTAGGTTTGGTTTGGCTTGGCATGTAGGGCTAAGGGTTTGCCATGTGCGTATGGCGTGGCTAGGGCCAAGGCAAGGGCGTTTGTCTTGGCATGATGTGACTAGCATGGCTAGGGCCAAGGCAAAGTGTGTTTGGCATGGCGCGGCTAGCTTGGCTAGGTTTGGTTTGGCTTGGCATGTGGGACCAAGGGTTTGCCTTGGGCGTGGCTAGCTTTGGCTAGGTGCGGTTTTGGCTTGGCATGTGGGGCCAAGGGTTTTCCATAGGCACATGGCATGACTAGCTTGGGATAGGTGCGGTTTTGGCTTGGCATGTGGGGCCAAGGGTTTGCCATAGGCGCATGGAGTGACTAGCTTGGGCTAGGTGCGGTTTTGGCTTGGCATGTGGGGCCAAGGGTTTTCCATAGGCGCATGGCGTGACTAGCTTGGGCTAGGTGCGTGACCAAGCTAGGGTTTTGGGGCAAAGGTCGTTTGGTAACCTTAGACGGCCAGGATTTGCTCCTGGGATTGAAGGGCAACCGTTGATTGTTGCACGCCTTCGTTTTGATAGCCGCGTAGTGAAGGCCAGTATGGTGGCGCGGCATGGGGCCATGGCGAGGTGCGTTTGGCATGGCGCAGTAGGTGTGGCTGGCATGATTTGCCATTGGCACGGAGGTGCGGCTAGCATGGTTGGCATGCTTTGGCGCGGTCGGTGTGGCTGGCATGATTTGTCATTGGCACAGGGGTGCGGCTAGCATGGTTGGCATGCTTTTGGCGCGGTCGGTGTGGCTGGCATCATTTTCTATTGGCACAGAGGTGCGGCTAGCATGGTTGGCATGCTTTTGGCGCGGTCGGTGTGGCTGTCATGATTTGCCATTGGCACAGAGGTGCGGCTAGCATGGTTGGCATGCTTTGGCGCGGTCGGTGTGGCTGGCATGATTTGCCATTGGCATAGAGGTGCGGCTAGCATGGTTGGCATGCTTTGGCGCGGTCGGTGTGACTGGCATAATTTGACATTGGCACAGAGGTGCGGCTAGCATGGTTGGCATGCTTTGGCACGATCGGTGTGGCTGGCATGATTTGCCATTGGCACAGGTGGGAATTAGGGTTTGGCTTGTCGTAACCCTAATTTGAAAAAGATACCCCGGTAATTATTTAGGGACACATTAAAGGTTTCAGTAAATGTGCTTAGTAAATACTTGTTACTTTAAATGTTGTGACATCACTGTCTGCTAGGGTTTAGTATTTTACGATTTTAACCCTAAGCTAAAAACCACCATCAACAACAATATATGCACAAAGATGTGGATTAGGGAAGGATCAATACCGCGGAATAAACAAAGATTCATTCTATTTTTCATCACTATTTGCACAATGACATATAATAGACTTAATCTTTGTAAACAAAAGTTCATCATATCTTCCATCAATAAAGACATAATAGGCTTAACTTTTTTTTTTGTCAAAAGTTCATTCTATCTTTTATCAATACTTTCATATCGACATATAATAGAGATAACTTTTGAACAAATATGGGACAGTCAAGGTTCACGGAAGTAAACAACATATCCCATTACAATTTGCAATATATGAAATCATAAAGATTAATAGTGTAAAAATCATCTTCCAAATAACTTAGAATTTAAATAAATAAACCTAAAAACATTGAAGATGAAAACGTTGGACATAGCTATGTGTATTCACAATAATGGTTATTACAAACCCTAGTTATCCTTCTTAAAAACACAAGAATAAAATTCTCATAAGAAGTTTGCTAGACAAAAACAAAAAGAACACTAAAAACACAACCACTACTTAGAGTTCAGGTATGAAAGCTTCACTGGTTCCAAGACCTTCAAGCTTGCAACAGACGATGTCGCCAACATCTTCAGACATGATATTGAGACGAGCTTTAAGTCGTGTCTTCATTAGAGTGAGGTCGAAGTTGACATTTATCAACTCAGTTCTTAACACATCTAGTTCTTTTAGAGTGTTAACAAGCAACAACTTTGCATTGTTAAACTGACTGATAAAGTTTTGAATAACTTCATTAGAAATCTCTCTAGCTTCCTCAAAATCTGAAGAGTTATCTGGAGGTTGAGAAGATGTGTCATCAATTTCCACGAGAGATCCTTTCTCCTCCTATTTGAGTTTGAGACCAAAACCCTTATCAAGAAAACCTCTTGGAAAATTACAAGTTCCCGATGGAGATGTCATTCTTGACGAAAAAGTAGCCTGGAGTATGCGTACTTTTCAAAAGAAGGGTTTGGTATTTAAAAGGTTTCACAAGAACCAGAATTTAGGTTTTTCAAGTATGGTCCGTGCCATGTAAAGTAGGTACACGCACGTATATAGACTTACCCTTATTGGTGAAAATACCAAAAACAAAAAGTTGCAAAAACAAGTTTAGCAAATATTTGCTCGGTGAGTAAATTCACAAAACTCGGCTCTTAGATAAATTTGTTTTCACAAGAGAAAAATTTAGAGCATAGCAATTTTTGACACTTTTTGAGAAATTAATCAACAAAACAGAACAAACAAATACTTGTGCAAAAGTGTTTGTAAGTGATAAACCGGCTAAGAACGATAAGAAAGTAGCTGGAGAATCTGAAAATACTTTTGCCAACAAGTATACCTGAAAATATCTCACTCAACCAGGATTTTTGTGAGTGAGATTTCAACCTTGTGATTAACTAGCACAAGTATGAGCCTTGAGCTCATTAAATGAACGTTGTTTCTGGTTAAACCTCTTTCTCCTGATCTTTGGAGGAAAACCATTATGATGTGAAAATTTATCATAAAACTTACTATCATCAAAATATGACGCATAGTGTCGATTCTTACCTGAAGAATTTTGACCAGAGGGAATTGCCAGCCTGTTGATGAATTCTTTATATCCTTCAATTATCCATTTTAGGTTGACTTCCATCTCTCCATTGCTTTCTTCTTCTGGTACCTTTTTCACATCATGAACAACATAATCTCCATTCTTAATTGAAGAATATCCATGAATTCTTCTTCGACGAAATGGTTTAGGAAGACTGTTTTGCTGAATATTTGAGGAACACATTGAATTGACTTTCATGGTGGGGTACACAGGGTGAGTACTAAGACCAATCGGTTTAGACATACGAATGTCATTTACACCTTTGAGAATTAAATCTAAGGTGTGTTGAAGACGAATAATAGAATTATCATTCAACCTAGAATTCCTCTTTTGTTTACCATGCCCTTTTGAATCACAAAAGAGACACACTTTCTGATCACCTGAGTGATGAGACAGAACAGTCTTAACACCATCGTTGGGAGAATTCTTCCTTCCATGTGATGTGGAGATTCCTTGATTAGAGAAAGACACAGGCACATCTTTTTCAACAGAAAGGGATTTCGATTTTGCTTCTGAACCAGAAATTTTTCCAGTTAAATCAGAAGCAGTTGGTATAGTGGACTCTTTGGAACATTCTTGAATAGAGAGTTTACTCAAAAGAAGTTCAGTTTCCAAAGTATCCTCTTTGAGTTTTCCCTCATGCAAGGTCTGTGAAGGACAGACATAGGCATTTTCCTCACGATGGACTTTTATAAGAGACTCATGCTCATTTACCATACCAACAAGAACATTGAATTTGTGCTTCAAACGATTGACACTATCAGCCTAGATTCTAACAAGTTTTAGAATCACTGCACTCACTTTGGCTGCATTCCTTTCAACTTCAAAGTCAGACTCGTCAGTAAGGTAGTCGGTGAAACACTTGTCAATGCAAGTCTGTTTCATGGGAACACTGGGTTCATCTATATTCGAGATTGACAAATCTTTCTCTTTAATAGATTTTATAGAAACAAGACTTTTATTTCTGGCGATGCGTTTATCAGAGATAACACTTCTGTCCATATCAGATCGCTACAAACACAGACTTATAAGGTCTTTAATGTGTTTGCCTTCTCTGATACTAATTGAAAATGCGGGGGTACAACAACCACACCCAACAATTCTTTTGGAAATCTGAGAGGACTTACTCCAATATACTTTAAAGAGAATCAACTAGACAGTAGACTCAATCTTTAGAAAAGTATATCAGGGAGTTTATATCTCTATCTCTCAATTCAATCTGCAATCAACAAATAGAAATTTGCGAGCCCAATTGAATATAAGAGTAGTAACTTGAACGGTACCAAAGACCAATGTTCAAGGATCAATCAATTTCAATCAACAACCAAAGGTTGGATTTCCTAATTGCTCGATACAATGCACAACCTGTGATATTTCAATTATATAACAAAATATAATGCGGAAAAGAAATAACACAGACACCGAAATTTTGTTAACGAGGAAAACCGCAAATGCAGAAAAACCCCGGGACCTAGTCCAGCTTTGAACACCACACTGTATTAAGCCGCTACAGACACTAGCCTACTACAAATGAACTTCGGACTGGACTGTAGTTGAACCCTAATCAATCTCACACTGATTCAAGGTACAATTGTGTTCCTTACGTCTCTGATCCCAATAGGATACTACGCACTTGATTCCCTTAGCTGATGTCACCCACAACCAAGAGTTGCTACGACCCAAAGTCGAAGACTTGATAAACAAATCTGTCTCACACAGAAAAGTCTATTGGAATAGATGAAAAGACGAGGGTACAAAAATATACCACAATCTTAAACTTTTCCACCTATAAGTCTTTTTACCGAAAGTGATTGTCTATGGACTGAGTCGAGACAATACAACGAATCGGTATTCACACTTTGTGTGATCGTCTATGGATACAAGATCGAGACAATACAACAATCAAAGTGTGATTACTTGATAATAGGTTCGGACTTAACCAAACTCTATAGGATCACTATCAAGTAATACGGAGTTAACGTTTGTGTAATTTACTTTAAATTATAATAACAACAATTATAATTGCGGAAAACAAAAGTAAATGACACAGCAAGATTTTGTTAACGAGGAAACCGCAAATGCAGAGTAACCCCGGGACCTAGTCCATAATTGAATACTCTCAGAATTAAGCCAATATACAAAATCAAACCAACTTCGTATAGTTGAGACCAAGCAACTTAACTTATAGTTCACCTAGTTTCTCCAGTATCCATGCGCTTGCGACATTCAATAAGTGCACGCACTGGAACAATTCCTTTGGTTCGTATTCCAAACAGTAAAGGAACAACAAATCTGTTCGGTAACAACTCTATTCAATCTCAGTGATATGAGTTAGACAAAGGCTCTTCTATTTAATCCAATAAACTCCTTTGTCGGGTTTAGATCTATCTATCCAACAACTACCAAAGTAGCATATTTCAGATTTTGCAATCAAAAATAGGATCTATCAAGATACTATATAATTATGCCGATCTACGCAAATAATCAATCAAATCTATCAAAGATAAATCGATTATAGTTAGATCCCAGCTGATCAAGTTTTGCGCACACCAAATATTATGAACTCAAAAAGAAATCTTCTTTGTCTTCAAATCTTCTTTAATCTTAAATAAACACTTGCACACCACAACTTGAATCTCTTGTGATCAATCACGCACAGAACGGAGTCTGTTAACAATGGATTATCACAAGACGTCTTTGGATCTACAAACAGTTCTAAAGATCCCGTCAACACTTCGATCTAGTTTGAGTGAATCTTATATCAGAAGGGAAGATTCTCAAGAATAAACAAACTAGGTGCAATCAAAGTTCAACAACCGTTAGTCAATCAAATCAAATCGAAAACTAATAATACTGCAATTATCTAGTTTCCCACCAATGGCACTCGTAGAGCTTCTTGATCCCACAAAAGTCTTTAAACGAGCGGTCGTAAGAGATTTCGCCTAATTAGGGTACTTTCCTCTCCGAATAGACTGCTCCACCAGTAACAACACAACAAGGTAGTTTTGCTGGCTCTTAGGATAGTTTGCACGAAATGCAACTTGGGTATTTATATACCAAGGAAGTTTGGACACCAAGGAATTTCCAAAACCGAAATATTATTAAGATATGCAATATATATTTCCAAATAGGTTTCCATAATTCTTGGAAATGCTATGTCCAATATTAACCGAAATCTCACTAGAAAATCTCCAATTAGTAAATGCACATTACCAATTTTTATTTTCCAGAGATATGCATTTTAATTGCTGGTAATTAAAATCATATAAAATTAACAACCTTAATTAAAAGATTCTCAACTTATTTCGGTCTGGGATTTCCTTTAGTTATTAAGGAATATCTTTGAACAATAAAAGATAAGAGTTACAGAACATGTTCAAAGTAAGTCGACATCTTATTCTTTGTAAATCCTTTTTCATATTTACAATCTTGGAACCGATTATACCACACTTCCAAACAAGTTAGAACTAGTTCATCTGATTTCCAAGAACTATGTGATTGATCAAATATCAATACACTAATCATGGTTTTACGGTTCTACCAAACACAAGGATCGGTTCTACCTTAATATGGTTACTGGGACCGGTTACATTAGTTACCAGGATCGGTTACGTCAATTACCAGGACCAGTTACCATATTCTCATGGTATTACTTGTGATCGGTTACACTAGTCACTAGGATCGGTTACACCAATTACCAGGACCGGTTACACCAATTACAAGGATCGATTACAACTCTTTTGTGATCGGTCATACCAATTACCAGGATCGGTTACACCAATTAAAAATATCGATCATACTATCTAAGGTGATTACTTAGGTTCGGTTACACTAATAAAAGTCATACCAATACATAAGTCAGGCATTGTGACTAGTTTTACCAATAACAAGTTATGATCGGTTATACTATCTCACACATATTGGTAATCCAATGATATGCAATGAATAACAATACCAATAAGCCTAGCGATTTCCCTTTCGATTCATAAAACAAGTTCATGAATGTACTTCCTTTAAGCAAATGTAAACATTGTTTCCTAGGATGAAATCTTCACCTTTACCCATACACATAATCACAATAGCATTCAAACGATTATGTCGATGTCATATATACAAAGTTCAAAAGATAGGCGTTATACTTCGTATTCTAATTCCTTAACACTATGTCTAATAGAGTATATCATTCATGCTTCGCAGTTATGTTTTCAATATAGCACGACTTGAAAGATACGTTGGGAATGAAACAGTTCAAGTCAAAATATTACTAACCTCGAGAGGAAGGATGATGTCGTCGATGTAGCTTGTTACTTCTTCACATTCTTCAAGTCTTCGAGTAATACTTGTATGTATCATAATCCTAATCTTTCTAGCCTAACCTATACGAAGTTGTCTCTAGTATATAATCAAGCGACTCTTTAATTGAGTTTTGATTCACTAAAATATGACAACCAAACTTGACATACCAACGCTTGGTGGGTTCAACCGAGCTATGCTCTAACAATAGATAAATCTGTCTCCCACAGAAATACCTATGAGTTTTGTTCAGTCTTTTGATAAATCAAGGTGAACATGAACCAATTGATAAACTGGTCTTATATTCCCGAAGAACAGCCTAGTATTATCAATCACCTCACAATAATCTAAATCGTATGGAAGCGAAACTAGATATTTTGGAATCATAAACGATGAGACGAAGGTGTTTGTGATTACTTTTTATCTTGCCTATCGGAGACTAAATCTCGAGCAAATCTTAGAGAAGATAGTACTCAGACGATATAATCGGGCAAGATCAGAACACGCAACTACAGAGAAAATAGTTGGGCCTAGCTTCACAATCCAAATGAAGTCTTCAAGTCGTTAACCTATAGGGTCTCGTGAGAAACCTAAGGTTAAAGGAGAATCGACTCTAGTTATGCAACTAGTAACACACAGAAGTGTGGGGATTAGGTTTCCCAGTTGCTAGAGTTCTCCTTTATTTAGTTTTCCAATCAGGGTTTGCAATCTAAGTTACCTTGGTAACAAAGCATTCAATATTCATCGTTAGATGAAAAACCTGATTCAACCAAGCTAATAATATCTTTCAACCGTTAGATCGAACTTAACTTGTTACATACAAATAAAATGTACCCTCGTTTAGGTTTATGTAACCGTACCTAAACGTGTACACCATGTTGACTCAACAATAGTTAACCGAAGTTAGCCATATGAACACTCTCATATCAACCTTATTCATCTTAACTAGTTCAAATGACTCAAATGAAACTAGTTAAAGAGTTGTTCAATTGCTATATTCTCATAGAAATATACAAGAACACAATTGAAGCAAAATCGGTTTGATTTACTCGAATCAATTCATGAAAATTATAGCCACGGTTTGCAAAGATTGCATTCCTTATTATATAAATGTTTAAGTTCATGTACACAACCGATTTAGAACTTTAACCTTCAAGTATGCAAACGTGTACGCATACTTGAAATACCCGAACCAAGATTGGGTTTCGTCAGTACGCAAACGGGTACGCGTACTTATAATCCCAGCTGAAATATTTAGATATGAACCTTACGCTAGTACGCGAACGGGTGCGCATACTTAGGTTCCCAGATTTCTCAAGACAACAGGTACGCGTACGTGTACGCATACTATGGTTCCCGGACATGGATTACATATGTGCAAGAGTACACAACATGTCATATCCAATAATGGTTAAGTGTTCTAAACTCTTATTTCAATCATTGAAACTTTCTTAGAGGATGACAATAGCCGTTTTCACAGACTATTAGCATCAAAGCAATTTTCAAGTTATTGAAATAATCATAACGAAACATTCCAAGTTTACACCAAATGATTGTATCACACAAACCATGTAAGATGTTACTCGGCAATTTTCACATGATCATTTTTTGACTTGCGTCAAGAATATAAGATGAACTTGGTCGAAGCGAAAGCTTGCCAACACATATTTCGAGAAATATGTAAGCGAGTTAAACTCAACTCGAAATCTCAAATGTGTATAATAGAAAACTATATCGTAACACGACTTATGTCTCAATATATATAGGAGATAGAGTAGAAATAGACTTTCCAAGTGATATATGAGTTTCAGTCTCCACATACCTTTTGTTGATGAAGTTCCACAAGCTCTCCTTAGTAGTTCTTCGTCTTCAAATGATGAACGCCGTGAAGTCTAAGGCTCAACTACACAATCTTGTCCTAGTCCGAGACATCTATAAGTAGACTAGAAATCAAGACTTATAGTTTTTATCACTAACATTGACAAACATGCTTGAGATAGCAACGCATGCGAGTTCGACCGAGCGGTGCTCTAACAGTATTGATTTTTAAAGAATAAAAGTTCTTTGGCATGGCTTATCAAGAAAGAGGACATAAATGATTCACTAGGACTTTGGTTATGACTTTGTAGATTACGCTATATAATATTGAAATTATGATGGTTTAGATCGGTGATCCACTTCCGACATCAATTTAAGATTGGTGTGGCTCATGAATGGGAGCATGTTTAACGTGTCAAATTAACTCCAGCAATTAACTAGCGGTACAAGATACCCTAGTGAAATCTTGTTATACACATATTTTTTAGTTGGACAGAAAGGTGAAATGCGTTAATAACATCGATTATGGATCAACAAAAATCATAACTAGTTATCATACATAACTAGATTTTGTGCCCGTGCTACGCACCGGGCGGACCCGAAAATTATCCACCATCATTTTTTTTCCTTTCGGCCATATTTTTTATTTGGTTTAATGTGGCTTCGCCTCGTCCCTTCGCGATACATTTTTGATTTGGTTTGGCTCGGCTTCGCCTCTTCCGTTGCGTAAGATTTTTTATTCGATGTGGCTGGCTTCTCCTCGCCCCCGTCGCTTGGCTATTTGCGCGGAACGACAATTCCAAACATTGAAAATATTTTATTTGGTGTGGCTCGACTTCGCCTCTCCCTCGTTGCTTTGCTATTTTATTTGGTGTGACTCGGCTTCGCCTCGCCCCCGTTGCTTTGCTATTTGTGTGGACTCGATCATCTATGAGCAAGCAAATTGGGAGAACTTATTGCAATGTTCCGTGTAGTCGTACCAAAATACGTGGATAATTAATTAAAGCAACAGTGCAACTCGTCCACCTTCTAAGTTCCATAAAGATATTGAAGCTTAATCTTATCTGAATCAAGAGGACAAATAAGTTTGTGAAGATCACTCCATGGCACCACATTCCTTTTTCTCTTATCCTAGAATCCTAAAAATATGAGCTTGATGAAACTAAAAAGATACTGGCGAATACAATAGAAGTAATATCTCTTAGAAACAGATTTCTAAGAAGCTTCTCCGAGATCCTGGTCCAGCTCAATATCTTTTGTTGGAGTCCAGTTAAGTATGCTAGCCTGGAAGCATACTTAACTGGAAGCATGCTAGCCTGCTCAAATAGCAATGCTATCTGTGGGAGTCGAACCCACAACACCATGTGCTCTTCCATTTGAGCTAAGATAGAAAATATCGTTTCCAATGTTAGTGGGCAGAAAAGAAGCTTTTATAGGGCTGGTAATTGTTCAATCAAATCATCAGTATCAGGTTCTTTAGTTCTCTAATCCTAAAATAAAAACGACAGATACTAACTATATAACTATGCCGAACAGCAGTGGTGGACCTATAATTATTTAACGAACCAAATTGAGCTTAAATATGTTGAAAGGTGAAATCTTTAGCAGAACCTAGATTCCAAAGTTAGCTAATCTGAAATGTTTCTACATCTCCATTGGTCATATGTAAATCCTATGCAAGGTATATATAAAGTTCCATCAGTAAACTTTGGAGGCATTAGTGAAGATTTCAAGTTGTATGTATTTTAAGCAAGTTAATGCATCTAAAATAGATCTACTACGTAAGACAGTAAATGCATTTTAAGCAAATTAATAGAGCTACCATACTGTAAGGTCTGAAGTTACTTGGAAGACAAAGGCAGCTACACATGATAAATATATAAAGTGGGCTAGATGAATAAAAAAAGAAGTAAAAATACACCAGCATCACCTTCATATGCCAAGTACCAGTGAGCTATTCTCAGTAAACATCTTGGTCCTCTTTGGAACTAAAGAGCCTCTTAAAATAATCGTTGAATGCCAAGTTCAAGACCTGGTATAGGTTTTAAATAAATCCCGTTAGTAATCAAATCACAAAAAATTACAGCCGAAATTAATATTAGATTCAGGTGTTCTCAATATCAAACCTGAGAAGGGAAGTGATGGATGACATTTATCGTGTTTCCTGTCCACCATGATCCAAACCTTTATTCCTTGATTGTTCATCCAAATTATTTCAGTTCCCTTGTAGGTTCAAAGAGCCTGCCAGACTTGATCATCTCATCCTGGTTCTGGGTCCAAAGCTTTCCATTCAATTATATCAGAACCAGTATTTGAGAAGGTAGATGTGACACCTCCCATAAGAAAATCCACAGTGAAGCTGGCCACTCCTATCTCAGCAGGTGCTTGAACAAATACATGTAAAGCACAGGGGTTTTACCAAACATAGATCTCGGGTAACACAACATCTTTGGAATACCCTGTCGGTATTTCAATGGGCATTACACTTCTGGTTCGTGGAATTATAAGCACCATTTAGTGAACCCGTACCCTGCAAAAGTCCGGAACCAAGAATTTCTATAAAGGGAAAAATAAAAAGAAGAACTTAGCAAAAAAATATAACTGAACCTACAATAATGAATATAGAATAGTTCACAATTTCACAATAATAGATGTAAAAAAGACAGATATCCATAACCACCACATCAACAATATATATATCATGAAACTTGAATTTCAAATCAAAAACATTTGGTGGCTGAACTCGTTAGGCACAACGTTTGTATTAACTAAACAACATGGTTATATTACATCTAACAATTGGAGAATTTTGAATCCAGCAACATAACAGCCAAGGAGAATGATATTATCTGTAGATTAGTTAGTAATCCATGGTTCAATTACTCAAGCAAGTTTTATCAATTTCCAACATTGTATCAAAATTCATCCAAGGGATCAAACTATATCTATCAAAAATTACTCAAAAGAATTGCAACAACATCCAGAATTGTATTAGTGTAACATTTAATAAACATGTCACCAAAAAGTAAGCCCAACAAATCAAAACTATTGGGGACAGTAAACACTATGAAGATAGTAAAAGCTCACCAATAAGATATCACCAAAGCTCTTTTGCTTGCTACCAAGTCTTGATCCAGGGAACCCAATGAGTCCATCAATACCAAACTCAAGTTTACACACACAAATAACTAAGTATACATGACTCCATACGGGATAGCTGCCATACCAACGAACTTTACAAAATCTCACAACGGTCAGGTATCTTGGATCCAATCCATTAGCACATATATATTTCCTATACAGAAATAAGAGTTTAATACATTCTAATACTATCTTTAACATAGCCAATTAAGGTATACCGAGAATTTGTGTACAGAAATCATTGTGCAATGAACCTAATAATTCTTGGTAACTATGAATGATGAACACAAATTATATATTTTACCTTTCTTCTATCTCACTGCTTCGTGAGCTGTTATCTTAATCAAGAACGAAATCTCACTTATCAGATTCCACTGTGGAAGAATCACCCATAATTTTTTCTGAGGAATTGGCTAGATGAAAAGAAATCCGTAGACCTCAAACCGTTGATAAATATGATACTTTGAATTCAAATAGATAGTTATTGTTATTCTCTGCAATGAAAAAATTAAAAAGGATAATAAGAATTTCATAAACATTTAACAAATAAATCAATTAAAATGGCAGTCTCCTTTCTTGACGTCCATGGTAGTTGACAAAAGTAAGCCGGCAGTAAGAGGCAACAACAAAGACAAATTACCGAACAAAAGAGAAATGAGATATCATGAACATCTGTTACCTCAAAAAGAGCTTGCAGCTCTTAATCCTCAAAGAGAATTCTTTAAAACCCTGAAACAAAAACTTCACTGAAAACACAAAAAAGTATATTAGCTACAAAACTGCAAAAGAGTTGTGAAGGTAGAACAAAAATCAATTTGCGTTTACAATCTTAAAAACCCATAATGGAAGCTTAATTGAATCAAGAAAAATAAGCATAAAAAAAGCCTACCTGCAACTATGACGCTCCTCAACAATAAGGTCAGCATAAACCATGTTGACCTATAATTAAGTCTCCTAAGAGCATCCACAGCGGTGCGACTAAACCCAAAGATCAAAGACCAAAAAAAAAGACCAAATTTTAGTTTGGTCCATCGTGTGACGCAGTGGGTGGCGAGTAAATTTAGTCGAGCGGGGAGTATAAGTTCGCCTGGTGTGGGGCGTAAACTTTATCCCCGCCCGGCAAAAAAAAAAAAAAAAAAAAAAATGGGGCGAACATATAATGTCCGCCTGGTGTGGGGATCACATATAATGTTCGCCCCACACCAGGATCACATATAATCTTCGCCTCAACAAAAAAAAAAAAAAAAAAAATGGTGGGGCGAACATTTTACCCCCGCTTGGTGTGGGGCGTAAACTATATCCCCGCCGGGTGTGGGGCGTAAACTTTAAGTTCGCCTGGTTTTGGGGCGAACATTATATGCACGCTCGACTATATTTGGGTTTAGTCTTTGGTCCCCGACCAAATATAATCGCCCACTGTTCATTTAGTCTGGGATTTGGTCTTTGGTCCGTCCCGCTACGCCTGGTTCAGAGACCAAATAAATGGGTATAGTCGCCCACTGCAGTTGCTCTAATGTACTCCATGAGCAAGAAGAGAAAGGCCAGTACCATGTTGTATTCCAGGGAGATGGAAAGGTACTGAAAATTTGTAGAATTAGAAAAACATGGAGGAGGAATCAAAAAAACCTAAGGTTAGAAAAAACTGTGTTAATACAACAACAAAAAAAAAAACTGTGTTGATACAACAAAAATGAGCTAATGAATTCAATTCCATCAAACAGATAACACAAAACTACCATTAATCAACTTAAAATCCAACTAAGACTTTAGATGTTCATATCATCATACACACAAAAATTGAAAATCAAAAGCAAGCAGAATAGAGAGAAATAGAATTCATACCTGATTAGGAGAAGAAAGGAGTTGGTAGTGGAGATCGCAGGAGAAAATTAGGTTCATGCGAGCAAAAGATGAGGGTTTATCGTCCACCTAAAATAAAATAATTTAATCATTACCTTATTCCATTAGAATTTCATAACATAAAACGAAAACTAAATAAGAAATCATTACCTTATGTTGTTGAGAACAAATCCCACAGAGAATCAATCCAAATCGATTCTCACAAAACCCTAAAAAAATAAACAGAAACTGCTATTCTCTCCCAAAGAAATCATAAATTAATCGTTTCAAACATCAAATCATTTCTTATCTGACAACCCTAAAGAGATTCGTAGGGAAAGAGATGGAGATTTTACCTTTTTTTATGTGAAATCTCGAGACCCATTTTTCAAATTGACGGCAACAACTCAACTGATTCATGAGGAAAAACCATGGTTTGTCGGAGAAGAAAAGAATGGTAGGAGTTTGTTGTAAAAGAAGAAGAAATGTATGGCATGAGGAAACCCTAATTTATATTTCTTCTCAATTAGCTTCCAGATTCATCACCCTCTTCTTAGATATATATCTAGATCTCAATATTTACATGAATCACTCACAAAAAAAAGCTCGATTCATCCAGACCTTTGGAATTGAATTTGACAGGGAGAAAGAGATGAAGAACAGAAGAAAGAGAAGAAGAAGAAGAAAGAGAATAAACTCTCTTCGATATCGGTATCTCCGTTAGCCTTAGGTCTAGTTTGATGTAGGTAATGTCCACACCAACGACGTCAATTAACGTCCAGTTAAGATTCGGTGTAAACAAAGTGTAATGAATTATTTAGGCACAAAAGCTGACAGAAGTATTGTGTACCCACGTTTTTGCTAACGTCGTTATTAATGGCTAGTTAAATATATGGTGTAAACAGAGTGTAATCCAGTTTTTAATGTCTCAACCAATAGAGTTCCGCCACTTGTCCTCTCCAAAATTGCTCTGTGTGAAAGCTTTTATCTAATTTAATTTGAGGGGGATGTCATACTCACCGTGGGACGTGGGAGCTCATATGACTTAGTGTTTTAAAGGAGGGGAGATATTTTTTTTTTTTAAAATTAAAAAAAAAAAGGCAAGTGGTGTAGTAGATATCGACAACCCTGCGCTGGTCCGCCAGTATGCGATATGTTTAAGATTTTCATATTTAATTTTGAGCGAACCTCACTGAAATTTGATATTCTGCGAAAAGGTACGACAACAGTCGAACTCTGCAACAAGGTAACAACCATGTGCGAGTCTGACTCAGTGTGACCCGGTGAGTGACCAGATCCAAATCATACCAAACCTGCCCTCCATGGTCGAGTTAATATTCTGGTTAGGTTAGAATCAAATATATCATTCTTCTCTTAGTCTCTGGTGAGTTAAATTCTGGTTACATACATTATTCTCTTATTCTTTACGAGCAAAGTCAGCTGATCCGGAGATTATGGTGAAGATACATTTCCTTGATGCTGATGCTACCAATATCAAGGTATGGTGAAGATGCATTCTTGGCCGACTGTTAAGCTAATTTGAAGAACCTCAAATGGCTGGGAATGAAGTGATGTTTCGATTCATGACTTTATTACTGCCAAACAACTTTGGGTATTCATTTTAATCTTCAAAATTGTTACATTGTCCGGGAACGAAGTTGATTTCCATTGTTTCTGTAAAAAAAAAACGGTATTTCTCTAAGCCATTTGATAAAATGCCTCAATAAATATGCGACTTAAATTTGATTTCGTTTTTTTCGGGGGGTTTTAAAGAGGGTTTGTTCAGTGGGTTTTTTTTTTTTGTTTTGTTTATTTAAGATTGTTGAGTAATGGGTCTTCATAATGATTGTTCAATTCTGCCATTTTTAGTGCATTTTGTTTTGTCAATGCATAGCTCAATGGTGTTATTCCTCAACTTGCTGTTGTGATTCCTTGTGCCTGGGACCTGTATTCAAATGATATGAGGAGAATGACCATCCCAGTGTTACAAGGGTTTTCGGCGTTGAGTTATTTCTTTCGGAAGGAAAGGAACCAAAAAAGAAGGGCTTTCAGATGGAAAGGACAACACCATCTCATGTTGTTTACCAGGTAGGTTTCTTCATTTATATGATCTTTGTAGGGTTATCCATGTGCTTGAGCATTACCTTTGTTACGCTATTCAATAGTTAGTTTTAGTAAATGAAAATATGAGGATTATAATTTGGCTAGAAAATGTATGCAGTGGGTACGGTCGTTGATTGAATGATATTTGTTTTTTTGTTACGTTTTCGTTGTCCGCGGGTTCGTCTTTGTATGCTGCGAATTGATTTTTAGCTTCATAGGTCCATACACCGTTATGGATATAAAAAGGATTTTCTGTTCTACTACTCTGATGTGTTTTGAAATTTAGCTATCAAGCTATGAATACCTTGGTATAATAAATATGTGAGAACTTTATAGGTCACTAGAGTTCCGCACATATTTGTAAGCAGTATCAAGCAGAAAATGGAGTGTGTATCATGTAAGAGTTTAATGGAATTATGTAGCATTTGTTTCTTCGCCGGCCTCCTACTGCTACAACAGTCATCTAGTTCTTTACAAGCAAAGTCAGCTGATTAATACTGTTAGAAAATTGATCATGGTAATTAGGATTTCGCAATTATAATTTCGCACTGATAGGGTTGTATTAGCTGACCCATTGGTTTCGCAAAGATTCAATCTTTTTTATGATTTGTAATGTTTTCACAGATCATCATGGGGGTGTTTTACCCCAATCCAGGAAACATATCCGAATGGGGCAGTTGCCCATTCAAGGAAAATGTAAGACTAGTGTCCGATGGATGTAGGAAACATTTGGAAAAATATTGTCTTGCTCGCCTGGGGAAGTTGCCCTCACAGCCATATGAAACATGTATTATGTCTAGAGTAGTATTAATAGTTACTTATTCATGGATTTGTAGGCTTTTGGAGTTTGAGCGGGATGCGAATCAGCCACAGTACAAAAAGCTTTTCACAAGGAAAACAAAGGAATTGGCGATACCATATTTTCGGTCGTGAACTTCAGTTCATTAAGGAAAATGGTGCATATCGTCATTCAGATGGTCCCATAAATTTAATTGGGTACGTCGATAACATGGTCGTATAAATTTCAATGAGTACCTTATTTTGCAAGGTACTATAAATTATGATGGATAACTTTCTTTGAAGGTAATATAAATTTAACCAGGTATCCTCACCGGGTCTGTATCTTCTGTGCCAAATGCTCCGTGAGCCATCTGTGCCAAGCCAATAAGGCGGCGACACCTGGCCTTATTTATTTGGAACAACAAACCCGCTATAGTTTCCTTAATCAACTCTTCTCCAAAGTCCAATCTTCAATTTGTTTGACTTCCTTTTGTAAATTTATTTTCAGGGCATGAGTTCTACAACATCATTGAATAAAAACCATAAATTAGTACTGTATAAGATTTAATACACAATATATATGATTAGCATTCATATAAATCGTACCTCCGATTACCTCAGATCAGGCTCCATGAAGCTCAAAGAGTTGGTGATTAGAAGTTTAATATTGTATGTGTTGTTTATGTTTTCCCATAAGAGCTTCTCCAATGGTGGTTGTGTGTGTTTCCTAGGTGGCAACATAAACAAGACATCCTCATTCCATTTCTTCCTTAAGTTTAGGGAGGAAAAATAGTTCATCTCCAATGGTGTTGTTTGTGATGTTTTTTGGATTAAATGTAAATATTATTTTTAGTAGTTTTTGAATTTTTTAGAGCTAAAAATAATTATTTAATATATTGGGATTAATTTAGGTAAGGAAAAGCTTACTAGGATAGCTTGACATTGTCAAGTTGAATGTCTAAAACTCGACATTCACCTTGACATTGTCTAACAAAAGTGAAGCCATGTCATCTTCACATTCATTTAAGAAGTTGGGGTTGAAGATGAATTTTAGGGAAAATAAATGTCTATCCTATGTGTACTTAGATATTTATCTTCACATACATTCCACTGGAGAAGCTCTAATTATGGTTTCTTTATGTTTCCTATAAGAATTATGAACGAAGTGTATTAGTATATTAGTAAAATTAGACATGTAGTATATACGTATCTTCAAATATTTTCTAGATTTTCTATATATCAGGATGATTAGATATTAATTTATTTATCTTCTTTCTCCCAAATTTGATCTTGTTTCCTAACGAAGAAGAGTTGAACAAGGAAAGTATAACGGATTTGTTGTTATAGATTAATAAGGACAGGTGTCGACGCCTTATTCGCTTGGCACATATGGCTCACGGAACCTTTGGCACAGAAGATACGGACCCATCCTCACCATACTGTAGCATTAAAAAAATTGGGTAAATTGTTTACATAGTTGTACACATACCGACAATTAATGTAACATAATTATACACATGATTGTTAATGTGTACATAATTAGTTTTATATGTATTAAATTTAGGGACTCATAAGCTCATAATTAGTTGGGTCTGGCTTCACAATCCCAATGAAGTCTTCAAGTCGTTAACCTACAGGGTCTCGTGAGAAACCTAAGGTTAAAGGAGAATCGACTCTAGCTATGCAACTAGTAACACACAGAAGTGTGGGGATTAGGTTTCCCAGTTGCTAGAGTTCTCCTTTATATAGTTTTCCAATCAGGGTTTGCAATCTAAGTTACCTTGGTAACAAAGCATTCAATATTCATCGTTAGATGAAAAACCTGATTCAACCAAGCTAATAATATATTTCAACCGTTAGATCGAACTTAGCTTGTTACATACAAATAAAATGTACCCTCATTTAGGTTTATGTAACCGTACATAAACGTGTACACCATGTTGGCTCAACAATAGTTAACCGAAGTTAGCCATATGAACAATCTCATATCAACCTCATTCATCTCCGTCGAGACCCTTTATTCATCTCTTTATTGGATTAATCTCTGAAATGTTTACTCTTATATATCTCTTATTGGGCAGGTAAGTATACTAGTCTTGACGGAGACGTTACTCATAATTGAGCCAGATGACATACATACCTCAATTGAGTCCGATGAATCTCTTCGGAGATGTTAATTGTCTTGACAGACATACCTTAATTGAGCCAGATGAATTTCTTTGGAGATGTTAATTATCTCGACAGATTACCTCAATTGAGTCAGATGAATCTCTACGGAGATGTCTCTTCGGAGATGTTTAATGTCCTGTTGGACATATCTCAACTGAGTCAGATGTATACTTGTTATATGCTTCGACCGAAACATGCCTCTTAATTGAGCCAGTAGTATACTTGTCTCGACGGAGACGTATCTTGAAATCACTAAGTAAATCATATAGATTGCGGTAAGAGCATATAAAGTTGCGGTAAGAGCAAATAAAGATTGATTCAAGTTTAAATTTTCTGGTTTGAAAAATAAAGTTTAAAGTTCAGTTTGTTTTGTCATAAGATTAAGCCATTTAAACTGTGTGCATAAAGTTTAAAGTGTAGTTTACTTGAGTATAAAATGGTCCGTCTAGCTTTCTGATTATAGAAATGGTGTATGCATATCTTAAATGATGTATGGGTCTCTATGCTCGAATCCTAGCGTACCTTTAGACTCTAGCATGCAGTTTTAAAAGAGTTTTTTTTTTGCTAACCAAAGTGGGAGAATGTTAGACTTAATGTTGGTTTAGCAACAATTCATGTTTAGCTTAAGGCAATCCTTGATTAGTTAAGATAATCAAGTTTAGTATAATGCAGATTATGGTGTGATTATTGTCTTAATCATTTGTATATCCTGCTTATGTTTAAACTAATCTAGCTTGAGCTGTCCTATGAGCTGTCTAATGTAGCCATGAGCTGTCACTCCAACTCATGATGGAAAGGTTGGAGAGACATGTGGCAAGCATGACTAGGACTCTCTTCTAGCCTCACTTTTTTTAAAAGAAAAATTTGTTTTATCCAGCAATCTAAGGTGAAGAAATAGAAGTAGATCAGAACATTTCGGTGTACAAAATATGTACACATCTACCAAATAGTACCGAATGTTCACCACGATTCAAAATGCCATAAACAACCTTCTCACCATGGTTGATACCCTTCATATTACAAAAACATATATAAATAACATATACGATGTACATTAAAGTGCACATTTTATATAAACTGAAACATATACTAGAGTACAAACATGTACACCTCTATAGAAAACTAGCAAGTCTAGCATCCATACCCACTAGACATGCCATACATTCTCATAGAGCATACTAGTATGCAAACATGTACACCTCTACAAAAACCTAACAAAATATAACATCCATACCCACATGACATGCCATATATTCATCCTAGTAAGCCATAATTTCTACTTATATGCATGTATGGTTATAGTAAATACAACAAGAAAAAAGAGCAATGGAGTTTTATTCATCAAATTACTAAAGCCAACAATAACCCCCTGGATAGTTTTGGGAGACCTAAACTTTCATCTTTTTGATAGTGATGATAGGGCTTCTTCTTCTTCTGATGGTCTAGTTAATAGCATTGTTTGTGATTGTGGCTTAGAAGATATTGGCTATGTTGGAAAGGATTACACTTGAACCAATAACAACATAGGAATTGGTTCAAAAAAATCTAGAATAGATATGGCATTAGGAAATGGTAGATGGAATGTTTGTTTTCCTAATTCTAAACTTATGCACTTAACCCAAGTAAGCAGTGATCACAGTCCAATAATGTTAGTAAATGACTCAACTGTTCCAAATTGTTGGAAACCTTTTAAGTTCTTCTTAACTTGGTTGAATGATGCAAACCGTGCTACTGTTATTGCTGATGCTTGGTGAAAAGACGAGGGTACCCAAATATACCTCAATCTAAAACTTTACCACCTATAAGTCCTTTCTTCGAAAGTGATTGTCTATGGACTGAGTCGAGACAATACAACTAATCGGTTCACACTTCGTGTGATCGTCAATGGATACGAGATCAAGACAATACGACAACAAGATAACTTGTGTGATTGACTGACTATGGATACAAGATCGAGACAATACAACAACGAAGTATGTTTACTTAATAATCGGTTCGGACTTAACCAAACACAATAAGATTGCTATCAAGTAAATAGGAATTAACGTTTGTGTATTTTACTTCTAATTATAATAAAAATAATTATAATTACGAAAATAGAAAAGTAAAAGACACAGCAAGATTGAGGAAACCGAAAATGCGGAAAAACCTCGGGACCTTGTCCAAAATTGAATACTCTCAGGATTAAGCCGATATACAAAATCTAAACCAACTTCGTATAGTTGAGACCAAGCAACTAAACCTATAGTTCACATAGTTCCGTCTGTATCCCTGCGCCTCCAACATGCAATAAGTCACGCACTTGGAACAATTCCTTTGGTTCGTATTCCAAATAGTAAAAAAACAACAAATCTGTTCGGTAATAACTCTTTTCAATCAAGTGATATGAGTTTGACAAAAGGATCTTCCGTTTATCCGAATAAACTCCTTTGTCCGGTCCTTAGATCTATCTTTTCAACAATTACCAAAGTAATTATAAAGACTATGCAATCAATACTTCGAATCACAAAGAAACGTATTGATGCCGATCCACTCAACTAATCAATCAAGATTATCACAAAGATAAACCAATTATAGTTGGATCCCCAGCCGATCAAGTTTTGTGCACACCAAAGATTATGAACCCAAATCATAAATCTTCTTCGTTAGATCTTTAATAAACACCTGCACACAATCAACTTGAATCTCTTGTGATCAATCACATACAGAACGGAGTCTGTTAACAATGGATTATCACAAGACGTCTTTAGATCTACAAACAGTCTAAAGATCCCCGTCGAAACTTCGATCTAGTTTGAGTGAATCTTATATTAGAAGAGAACATTCTCAAGCATAAAAAACTAGGTGTAATCAAAGTTCAACAACCGTTAGTCAAACAAATCAATGGAAAACTAATAATAAACTGCAATTATCTAGTTTCCCACCAATGGTACTCGTAGAGCTTCCCAATCCCAAAGAAGTCTTTAAAACGAGTGGTCTTAAGAGATTTCGCCTAATTAGGGTACTTTCCTATCTGAATAGACGGCTCCATTAGTAACAACACAACAAGGTAGTTTTGCTGGCTCTGAGGATTAGTTTGCTCGAAATGCAAACTTCAATATTTATAGACCAAGGAAGTTTGGACACCAAGGAATTTCTAAAACCGAAAATATTCCCAAGATATGCAATATATTTCCAAATTAGGTTTCCTTAATTCCTGGAAATGCTTTGTCCTAATATTGACCGAAATCTCAGTATAAAATCTCCAATTAGTAAATGCACATTACCAATTTTTATTTTCTAAAGATATGCATTTCAATTGATGGAAATTAAAAGCATATAAAACTAAAATCCTTAATTAAATGATTCTCAATTTATTTCGATCCGGGATTCTCCTTTAGCTATTAAGGAATATCTTTCAACAATAAAAGATAACTGTTACTGCACATGTTCAAAGTATGTCGACATCTTTACTTTGTAAATCCTTTTTCAATCTTGGAACCGATTTGCCACACTTCCAAACAAGTTTAGAATTGATTCATCTGACTTCCAATAACTATGTGATTGATTATCCTATCAAATCACCAATCATGGGTTTCACGGTTCTACCAAAACAAGTTTCGGTTCTACCTCCATGTGGGTACTAGGATCAGTCATACTAGCTTTCCAAAATTTGGTTGATACTAGGATTGGTTACCACATATTTATGGTATCTAACTTGTATTCGGTTGCACAAGTCATAGGATCGGTTACCAATATCTAAGACTTGGTGTACCTCTTGCAAGGATTGATTCCCCTTTGCTTGTGATCGGTTGCACCTCTTACTAGGATCGGTTCCCAATGTCTAGAGTTGGTCATACCAATTACAACAAATCGATCATATCATCTCAGGTGATTACTTAAGATCAGTTTCACTAATAAAAGTCATACCAATACAAAAGTCAGGCCTTGTGAATAGTTTTACCAAGATACGTAAACAAGTTATGAACGGTTATACTAAACACACATATTGGTAATCCAAAGATTTGTAATGAATAACAATACCAATAAGCCTAGCGATTTCCCTTTCGATTCATAAAACAAGTTTATGAATTGTACTTCATTTAAACGAATGTAAAACATTGTTTCCTAGGAAGAAATCTTCACCCATACCCATACATAATCACAATAGCATTCATACGATTATGTCGATGTCTTATATACGAAGTTCAAAAGATAGACGTTATACTTCGTATTGTAATTCCTTAATACTATGTATAACTAGAGTATAATCATTCACAACTTCATAGTTATGTTTTCAATATGCACGACTTGAAAGATATGTTAGGGAATGAAACAGTTCAAGTCAAATATTACTAACCTCAAGTGGAAGGATGATGTCGTTGTTGTAGCTCCTTACTTCTTCACATTCTTCAAGTCTTCACGTAATACTTGTAATGTCTCATATCCTAATACTTTCAAGCTAACCTATATAAAGTTGACTCTAGTAAATAATCAAGCGACTCTTTAAATGAGTTTTGGTTCACTAAAATATGACAACCAAACTTGACATACCAACGCTTGGTGGGTTCAACCGAGCTATGCTCTAACAATCTCCCCCTTTGTCAATTTTAGTGGCAAAACTCTTACATCATATGGATAAAAAAATTACAAGAATTCATTACACATACGCTTGATTCCCAAATTCAACATCACAATAACATGTATACATTCAATCCATAAATTCCGTTGTTGACATTATAATGAAAAAGCTAATACTCCCCCTAAAGGTAAGATAGGTAGATTTTCAATCCGCACGTCTTTGTATTCCCTTTGTAGTCCATATAACTACAAATATCAATATGATATGCTACCCCCCCCTTAGTATATGCTTTACTCTTTCGTTAGATATAACGTTTAAGCACCAATGTCATTTCCTTAGTGATACCAAATCACTTGTTTACTCCATATATTTCTCCCCCTTTTTGTCACAAAATGACAAAGGTACGAGAAAATAAAAGACAAACCGAAAGGATCTTACAAATCTCAAAAGACTTGCAACCTATAAGAGTTAAGAACGAGGGTTCCACACACCATTTTTGATAACCAATATCAAAACCGAAACTACAAAGTAATTTTGTTTTGATATATTACCAAGGAAAAAATTTCCCGAAGCAATTTTCCCTAATAGTTTATCAAACCAAAAATCGATTAAGCACCTTAGTTCCTTTGCTAAATCGATTGCACAAATACAATCGCTTGTTCGATAAGACCAAAATAAAGATCAGAATTAACTCTATTTTTCTCATCAGGTTCTAATTATTCAAACAATAACTTAGACCTTTCACTTTTAAACAAGACAAGTACTAGGTTAGTTAACTAGCATTTCTTGTTAAGGCATTCGATTAGACTTGAATAACCGAAACCTCCACTTTGATAAGTCTAACTAAGATCAGAATTAACTTAGTTTATCTTATCCGGGATCGAATTGGACTAAACAATTCATCCCGAAAACCTTTTGTTAAGCCATAAACAATTCATACAAACCAAATAAATCAACTTGCATAATTATTTACCTCAACAGGAAGCAATTGAAACACCATAGACATTAAAGTACCGCAATTGCACCGTAATTTTGTAAGCCTAAACAATTGATACCAAACAATAAAGCAAGATAACAATAGTTTTTATTAACCGGAAATAATTGAATCACACACACATCCATACACAAATAATGGAATAAAACATCAATTGTACAGAAATTTTGTTAAGCAAAAGCAATAAAATTATGCAATAAAATCAGGTTTTTCTTAAACAGGAAAACGATTAACTAACAAATTCGTTTCCTCAAATTCCGCATCCTCTTCTCCCCTTAAGATATGTCATTAAGCACCAGTTCAAGATAGAACTCTCCCCCATTGTGTTGTCATCCTCTCGCAAGACAAAAGAACAACAACAAAAACCAACCTTTACCAGAGAAAGGTTGAAAACCGGTTTTAACTAATGCAATGCAAAAGTTGAAACCCCGAAACACATATTCTTTTATGCTAAACCAAACGATTCAACATATTGTGACTTTTTCACACATGAGTTTCAATCAGAACCCCTTATGATCCTTTGATAAACCCTACCAACATGGGCTACAACTTAATCCTGCTAAACCAAAAAGTCACCCAAACCATAAGGGTTCACACCATATGAGATCGAATATTAAGGTTATGAAAACCAAAATCAAACATCCCATAAACATACATAGCAATAAGATAAAGCATTCAAGCACATGCTATGTAAACGAAAACTATCACAAGAAAAATTATAAACTAATAATTTTACTCATAAATAGAGATAATTTTATTCATAATAGACCTTATACAATTATTGAAAGAAATCAAAAACTGATGTATATTTTACTTGATTAAGTATTACAGCATATAACTTAATCTCTAGTGGTGCTCTTCTTGTTCACTGAGGTTTCTTCAGTGTTCAAACTTTTGAAGCATGTCTCAAGAGACTTGTCTGCAACCACTTATTGTTTCTCAAGTTTTTCAACTTGAACCTTCATTTCAGCAAGATCAGCTTTTGTTTCCTCAATTTTATCTTTGAGCCAATCTTGATTTCGAACCGTTATTATGAGGTTGGTTCTTAGTTCTTCAAAACCTTGGATATAGTCAATCATACTATCAGAACGATACCACTTGGTTTTGGTTGGATCTTGTAAATTGTAAGCCAACAGACATGACTCATCTTGTGATCCAATGGAACTATCAGAATCATAATCAGACATGATCTTTGATATGTTTTTCTTCTTCCTCTCTGTATTGATTCCTTGACAATCCTTAACCTTTTGAGCTTCATCCTTATTAGTATTTGTGACACTGCGAGTTATTGGAGGCATGCTCGGTTATTCAAATAGGGATTGATCAGGGTTTCAGAATACATACATGAGATAGTTTCTCTTCAAGAAGAGACAACTCTTGGACCGAAAATATCAGGAAATTCCAAAAATATTAAAAGAATATATTCTATTTCCTTTGTCCGAACTTCTCATGCTGGAAGGTTTATTAAAATTCTAAAATTCTAAATAAAACCTATTTTTGGAAGATCATGTTAAACATGAACAATTTTCAGACAGACATGGATTCACAGCCATCCATACAAAGTCACAAATTTTTCTGATAAACAGACACATATGAAAATGTGCTCTCGTTTTATTGTGCTTTTCTCATCCATAATTAAGAGCACGAAAGAGGATGAGAGTGCACATTTTCGATACAACTAAGTTGTATCGGAGTAAGCTTTTTCTAGCTTACAGCGAGTATCAGAAACATAGTTCATGTTTCTCTTTGGGAATTTCTGCCCAATATATTTTCTCCCAAGAAGATGATCCTTTCTAACTCTAGAGATATGATCATGTGGAGAAGATGTACTGATGTGAGAATTTTCAGGTATAGATAAATCTCTCTTAATTCTATCAATGAGATTTTCATAAGATTTTATCATTTTAAGGATTTCCTTATGATGCACATCAGTATGATTATCTGAAACAATTATCGGAATTTCCTGATTATTTCCTTTGGCAGAGATTCTCTCTTTCCCTTTCTTCTGGAATCGCTCTTCATCAAAACAAGAATTGTTTCGATATGGGTGAGGAGGAACCTTTTTCCAGAAGCGACTATCAACTCTTTCTTTTGATTCTTTTAAGTTGATCTTATCGGGTAGTGGTATATTCTGTCTTTCTACTGAGGAATGGTCTTTCAGTTTTTTAATTAAGACAAGAAACTTACTTCAAAAATTTTACCACCGTATTTTGTAGAAGTATAAGGTTCCTGTCAAGGGACTGAAAGTTGTATTCCTTAAGATCACGATCACGGAATTGGTTCAAAGTTTACTATGGACAAGATTTCGTCTGATCATCAGTAGATGTAGAAGATGGTTTATCATCCTCTTATGACTTGATGTAGTTAGGCAAACTACCATCATCTTGATCTGTTTCAGATGTGACCAAATCGGTTTTATCACACTCTGTAAAAGTCGAGCAAGGACTTTTAGTTTCCTCATTATCAGAAGAAATCACAACAACATCTTTAGTCAGAGTCATAGGACGTGTTTCTTTATCTTGAGTAACCAAGAGATTCTAATTTGACAGTGAGATCCATATTCTCTTTGGCTAGAATATTCAGTTGAATGTCTTTATCTCTGATCTCATGTTTAAGAAGATTTGACTCTGTCTTTAATATCTTCATCTTTGTAAACAAAGATTTTATAGGCTTTAGGAGTTTTACCAACTCTTTATCAGCATCCTCTTTTCCACCAGAGAACGACTCAGATGTACTCTTGATATTCGTAACTCCTGGATCATGGGTCAACGAATTGGTAACATCTTCAACTTTTGAGTATTCATACTCTTGCATAACGTTAATTGAATAGGACATAAATTCAATTTCTTATAGGTTGGATCGCACCAAACACAGATTGTTAGATCTTTTCGTGTTTGCCTGCTCTGATACCAATTGAAAAGACGAGGGTACCCAAATATACCTCAATCTAAAAAATTTCCACCTATAAGTCTTTTCTCCGAAAGTGATTGTCTATGGACTGAGTCGAGATAATACAACTAATCGGTTCACACTTCGTGTGATCGTCTATGGATACGAGATCGAGACAATACGACAACAAGATAACTTGTGTGATTTACTATGGATACAAGATCGAGACAATACAACAACGAAGTATGTTTACTTGATAATAGGTTCGGACTTAACCAAACACAATAGGATTGCTATCAAGTAAATAGGAATTAACGTTTGTGTATTTTACTTCTAATTATAATAAAAATAATTATAATTGCGGAAATAGAAAAGTAAAAGACACAGCAAGATTTTGTTAACGAGGAAACCGCAAATGCAGAAAAACCTCGGGACCTTGTCCATAATTGAATACTCTCAGGATTAAGCCGCTATAAAAAATCTAAACCAACTTCGTATAGTTGAGACCAAGCAGTTAAACCTATAGTTCACCTAGTTCCGTCTGTATCCATGTGCCTCCAACTTGCAATAAGTCACGCACTTGGAACAATTCCTTTGGTTCGTATTCCAAACAGTAAAGGAACAACAAATATGTTCGGTAACAACTCTTTTCAATCAAGTGATATGAGTTTGATAAAAGGCGCTTCCGTTTATCCCAATAAACTCCTTTGTTCGGTCCTATGATCTATCTTTTCAACAATTACCAAAGTAATTGTTAAGACTATGCAATCAATACTTCGAATCACAAAGAAACGTGAAAAGACGAGGGTACCCAAATATACCTCAATCTAAAACTTTTCCACATATAAGTCCTTTCTCCGAAAGTGATTGTCTATGGACTGAGTCGAGACAATAAAACAAATCGGTTCACACTTCGTGTGACCGTCTATGGATACGAGATCGAGACAATACAACGACGAAGTATGTTTACTTGATAAAAGGTTCAGACTTAACCAAACACAATAAAGTAAATAGGAATTAACATTTGTGTGATTTACTTTAAATTATAATAACAACAATTATAATTGCGGAAAATAAAAGTAAATGACACAACAAGATTTTGTTAACGAGGAAACCGCAAATGCAGAAAAAACCCCGGGACCTTGTCCAGAATTGAATACTCTCAGGATTAAGCCGCTATACAAAATCAAACCAACTTCGTATAGTTGAGACCAAGCAACTAAACCTATAGTTCACCTAGTTCCGTCTGTATTCCCACGCCTCCAACTTATGAATAAGTCACGTACTTGGAGCAATTCCTTTGGTTCGTATTCCAACAGTAAAGAAACAACAAATATGTTTGGTAGCAACTCTTTTCAACCAAGTGATATGAGTTCGACAAAGGCTCTTATGTTTATTTCAATAAACTCCTTTGTCAGGTTCTTAGATCTATCTTATTATCAACTGCCAAAGGTAATTATTAAGATTTTGCAATCAATACTTTTAATCACAAAGAATTGTATTGATGTCGATCTACACAACTAATCAATCTAATCTACCACAAGGATAAACCGATTATAGTTGGATCCTCTTTTACCGAAACAAGTATTGTGCACACCAAAGATTATGAATCCCAAATCAGAAATATTTAAAGTATTCTTTGTCTTCAAATCTTCTTAGATCTTCAATAAATACATGCACACAATCAACTTGAATCTCTTGTGATCAATCATGCACAGAACGGAGTTTGTTAACAATGGATTATCAAAAGACGTCTTTAGAACTACAAACGGTCTAAAGATCCCCGTCAAAACTTCGATCTAGTTTGAGTGAATCTTATATCAGAAGAGAAGATTCTCAAGCATAAACAAACTAGGTGCAATCAAAGTTCAACCACCGTTAGTCAATCAAATCAATCGAAAACAAAAGATAAACTGCAATTATCTAGTTTCCCACCAACGGTACTAATAGAGCTTCTCATCCCAAAGAAGACTTTAAACTGAACGGTCGTAAGAGATTTCGCCTAATTAGGTTACTCTCCTCTCCGAATAGGCGGCTTCACTAGTAGCAGCACAAACGAGATAGTTTTGTTGTACGAGGATTAGTTTGCTTGAAATGCAAACTTTCATATTTATAGACCAAGGAAGTTTGGACACCAAGGAATTTCCAAAACCGAAAATATTCTCAAGATATGCAATATATTCCAGATTCGGTTTCCATAATTCCTGGAAATGATTTGTACAAATAATGATCGAAAATCTCTTGGAATATCTCCAACTAGTAAATGCACATTACTAATTTTCATTTTCCTAAAATAAAATTAAAAACCTTAAATAAAAGATTCTCAATTTATTTTATTCGATCTGGGATTTTCTTCCTTTAGCTATTAAGGAATAACTTTGAACAATTAAAGATTAGCGTTTATTGCACATATTCAAAGTATGTCGACATCCTTACTTTGTAAATCCTCTTTCATACTTACAACCTTGAAACCGATTTGCCACACTTCCAAAAAAGTTTAGAATTGGTTCATATGACTTTCAAGAACTATGTGATTGATCAAGAACACTCAATCCCAAATCA
The DNA here is from genome assembly GCA_023531295.1 of Papaver armeniacum. Lineage (NCBI taxonomy): Eukaryota > Viridiplantae > Streptophyta > Magnoliopsida > Ranunculales > Papaveraceae > Papaver > Papaver armeniacum. Next base: position 121,543 of record JAJJWW010009689.1, read on the forward strand.
TGGGTTTCACGGTTCTACCAAAACAAGTTTCGGTTCTACCTCCATGTGAGTACTGTGCATAGTCACACTAGCTTTCCAAAAATTTGGTTGACTAGGTACTAGGATCGGTTCCCCACACATATATGGTATCTAACTTTTTCTTGCTGCACATGTCCATAGGATCGGTTCCTCTTTGCCTAAAAACGTGTAGCACATGTCCATAGGATCGGTTCCCCTTTCTACTAAAAACTTGATGCACCTCATACAAGGATCGATTCCCCTTTGTGAAATGTTGCACCTCTTACTCGGATCGGTTCCCCTTTACCCAGAGTCGGTTATACCAATAACACAAAATCGATTATACCATCTCAGGTTTCACTAATAAAAGTCATACCAATACAAAAGTCAGGCCTTTGTGAATAGTTTTACCAAGAACATAAACAAGTCATGAGAGGTTATACTAATCACACATATTGTTAGTTCAAAAGATATGCAATGAATAACAATACCAATAATGCCTGGCTATTTCCTTTTCGATTCACAAAACAAGTTCATGAATTTACTTCCTTAAAACAAATGTAAAACATTGTTTCCTAGGATGAAATCTTCACCTTATGCCCATACATAATCACAATAGCATTCAAACGATTATGTCGATGTCTTATCTACAAAGTTTAATGGTTAAGCAATAAACCTCGTATTGTATTCCTTAATACTATGTCTAACTAGAGTATATCATTCATGCTTCGCAATTTTGTTTTCAATATGCACGACTTGAAAGATACGCTAGGGAATGAAACAGTTCAAGTCAAATATTACTAACCTCAAGTGGAAGGATGATGTTGTCGTTGTAGCTCCTTACTTCTTCACTTCTTCAAGTCTTCGCAATACTTGTAATGTCTCATATCCTAATACTTTCAAGCTAACCTATACGAAGTTGACTCTAGTACATAATCAAGTGACTCTTAAAATGAGTTTTGGCTCACTAAAATATGACAACCAAACTTGACATACCAACGCTTGGTAGGTTCAACCGAGCAATGCTCTAACAAAACGTATTGATGCCGATCTACTCAACTAATCAATCAAGATTATCACCAAGATAAACCGATTATAGTTGGATCCCCAGCCGATCAAGTTTTGTGCACACCAAAGATTATGAACCCAAATCAGAAATCTTCTTCGTCTTCAAATCTTCTTAGATCTTCAATAAACACCTACACACAATCAACTTGAATCTCTTGTGATCAATCACACACAGAACGGAGTCTGTTAACAATGGATTATCACAAGACGTCTTTAGATCTACAAACAGTCTAAAGATCCTCGTCGAAACTTCGATCTAGTTTGAGTGAATCTTATATCAGAAGAGAAGATTCTCAAGCATAAACAAACTAGGTGCAATCAAAGTTTAAGAACCGTTAGTCAATCAAATCAATCAAAAACTAATAATAAAATGCAATTATCTAGTTTCCCACCAACGGTACTTGTAGAGCTTCCCAATCCCAAAGAAGTCTTTAAAACGAGCGGTCTTAAGAAATTTCGCCTAATTAGGGTACTTTCCTCTCTGAATAGACGGCTCCACTAGTAATAACACAACAAGGTAGTTTTGCTGGCTCTGAGGATTAGTTTGCTCGAAATGCAAACTTCAATATTTATAGACCAAGGAAGTTTGGACACCAAGGAATTTCCAAAACCAAAAATATTCTCAAGATATGCAATATATTTCCAAATTAGGTTTTCATAATTCCTGGAAATGCTTTGTCCTAATATTGACCGAAATCTCAGTAGAAAATCTCCAATTAGTAAATGCGCATTACCAATTTTTATCTTCTAAAGATATGCATTTTAATTGCTGGAAATTAAAAGCATATAAAACTAAAATCCTTAATTAAATGATTCTCAATTTATTTCGATCCGGGATTCTCCTTTAGCTATTAAGGAATATCTTTGAACAATAAAAGATAAGCGTTACTGCACATGTTCAAAGTATGTCGACATCTTTACTTTGTAAATCCTTTTTCATATTTACAATCTTGAAACCGGTTTGCCACACTTCCAAACAAGTTTAGAATTGGTTCATCTGACTTCCAAGAACTATTTGATTGATTATCCTATCAAATCACCAATCATGGGTTTCACGGTTCTACCAAAACAAGTTTCGGTTCTACCTCCATGTGGGTACTAGGATCAGTCACACTAGCTTTCCAAAATTTGGTTGACTAGGTACTAGAATCGGTTACCACATATTTATGGTATCTAATTTGTATTCGGTTGCAAAAGTCATATGATCGGTTACCAATATCTAAGACTTGTTGTACCTCTTACAAGGATCGATTCCCCTTTGCTTGTGATTGGTTGCACCTCTTACTTGGATCGGTTCCCCAATGTCTAGAGTTGGTCATATTAATTACAACAAATCGATCATACCATCTCAGGTGATTACTTAAGATCGGTTCCACTAATAAAAGTCATACCAATACAAAAGTCAGGCCTTGTGAATAGTTTTACCAAGATACATAAACAAGTTATGAACGGTTATACTAAACACACATATTGGTAATCCAAAGATTTGCAATGAATAACAATACCAATAAGCCTAGCGATTTCCCTTTCGATTCATAAAACAAGTTTACGAATTGTACTTCCTTTAAACGAATGTAAAACATTGTTTCCTAGGACGAAATCTTCACCCATACCCAGACATAATCACAATAGCATTCATACGATTATGTGGATGTCTTATATACGAAGTTCAAAATGTAGACATTATACTTCGTATTGTAATTCCTTAATACTATGTACTAGAGTATAATCATTCACATCTTCGCAGTTATGTTTTCAATATGCACGACTTGAAAGATACGTTAGGGAATGAAACAGTTCAAGTCAAATATTACTAACCTCAAGTGGAAGGATGATGTCGTCGTTGTAGCTCCTTACTTCTTCACATTCTTCAAGTCTTCACGTAATACTTGTAATGTCTCATATCCTAATACTTTCAAGCTAACCTATACGAAGTTGACTCTAGTAAATAATCAAGCGACTCTTTAAATGAGTTTTGGTTCACTAAAATATGACAACCAAACTTGACATACCAAAGCTTGGTGGGTTCAACCGAGCTATGCTCTAACACAGAGAACCTTGTTTCAAAACATTCTTTAATGCTTTTGAAAGACTTGCTTAGAATTCCCAATAATGAGAGGTGAACCTAAATATCCATGGAGAAAAAGGGATAAAGGAGGAATTAATATAGAAGGAGGGGTCATATTAGAGAAGGAATGGCATTAGTGGTAATTAAGGAGGTTTAGGACATGTGTCATGATGTCATAAAAGGAAGGGCTTTTGGAAAGTCTATAAAATGAAGGACAAGGTACAATAGAAAGGCAACTCTCTTTCTTACCATTCGTAGTAAACTGAGGTCATTTGGTGTGACTAGGACGGATAGAACCAAAACTGAAATCACCCCTCAACACTTGGCGACCACACCCGGAGGCTCGTGCCTAGCTCACCATGACACACCTAGGAGGCGCTAGTTCAAGCGCGACAGAGAACCAACCCAATAACCCGCCACTCAACCCAGAGGGCGAGAGAGTAGGGATAGTGTCGGACCCAATCACACAGGTGAGAAGACCAGACACTCCACACGATAAGAAAAAATAGCGGAAAGTCGAGAACACGCCACCCATACAGCCTTCTCTTAAGGAGATGCATAAGGAGCTAGATGACCACGTCCGCAGAGAGCAAGAGTTGAGAAAACTGCTAAAAGTGGCCAGCGCCGAGCAGAATACCAGAGGAGCAACGGAAAATACGGGATAAAAGGAAGAAGAACCTATAACTATGACGCAAGAAGAAATGGCCAAGTACTTAGAGGTGAACTACAGAGTTGTGAAGCAAGACAACTACGATTTCATAGCTAGCCCGTACTCCTCCGAAATCACATATTATCAATACCCAGAGGATTATACTTCGCCGAAATTCAAGGTCTACAACGGTCAAGGGAATGCGCGAGAGAACCTTAGCCGATTCCTATCTACCATGAATGGTCACGCGACTAATGGGAAGTTGTGCCCGAGGGAATTCCCGAAGTCGCTAACCGATACAACATTTACTTGGTATGACAACCTAAAGTCAGGAAGCATTAGCTTGCGGTCGACCATGTCCACTCTTTTCCTTAGAAAGTTTTATTCAACAAAAAGGAAAGTCATAACTATAGACTTGAGCAAGTGCAACCAGCGCCCAGGTGAAGAAATAGGAAAGTACATCGCCAGGTTTCGTCTCCGCACGTTAGATTTCCATGATGACGTCAAGGAAGAAGCGCTGGTGGAGATCTGCGTACGCGGAATAACACCGTCCTTCAAGAAAAGCCTGGTCAACTTCCGGTTCCCGACATTTGTCGAGCTAGAAGAGGCGACGGTAAGAATCGCCGACTGTGTATAAGAGCACAACCCATACTACGCCTGGCGCAATACTGTCAATGCCGTATCAACCGTGCTTAGTAATATCCGCGCGAACAATAATCGAGAAGGCTGGGGCACACAGACGCTTCCTCTGCCCTTACCTTGCAGTAAAGAGCAGATTGTGGGTCTATTGGAACAGAGGATAGCAAACAAAGAAACCCAGCTGCCTCTAACAAAAATGGACCCCAGCACCATTGACAAGAGTGATGCTAGGTACTGTCACTACCATCGAAGGATACAACACCCCACGATCGACTGCTACAACCTTCGAAGAATGTTCCAGAGGAAGCTGGAGACAAGCGAAATCGAGATGAGCAATCCTGAAGGCGGTAAGGCGACTCAACATTAAGTTATGATGCTCTCTCATGACCCGAGTGGAGATATTTGGAAACCTTGAGAAGACAATGAGGAAGAGGCTTGTGAAGTCGAGATGGAGAACCCTGCATTCACAAATACAGATGACGTGGCTAGTAAGTTCGCACAAACAGTATTAGCTCAACAGTTCTTTGTTTCCCCCGGCTTCAGTGAAAACCAAATCAAAGAAGCGTCCAAGGCTATAACATCTATCGCGGCAGAAATCCCTACGACTCCCTCCCCAAGGAAGCGATTGTGTTTATAGATGAAGATATCTGCTATCCAAGAGAACACCTTAGACCTTTATACTTAACGGTGCATATCAACAAACACCCATTGAAGAGAGCCTTCGTGGATGGGGGCGCGTCCCTGAATCTTATTTCCATGTACAAGTTAGACATCCTGGGAGTGCAGCAGTCCACAATCAGGATGTGAACCACAACAGTAAAGGGATTCGGCGGTCACACTCAGACATCCATCAGGATCGTTAACCTAGTCATGAGAGTCGGCCCAATTCGAGCGCTTACACCATTCTAAGTGCTCGAAGATGATACCACATTTCATGTGCTATTGAGACGAGGATGGTTGCTCAACCATAAGGTGGTGGCGTCAACATATCACCAATGTGTTAAGACCAATATGAGAGGCAAGCAGTACTGGATCCCTGCCAAGAGCAACCCTTTCGACCCAGGGGAAGCATACATGGCAGACGCAGTCCTTTACGACGTACTAAGGGAGACATATGAAATACCTGAAGCTTAAGCGCGACTTACCTCGCTACCTAAGTGGGGAGAAGAGGAAAAGCCAAAGCCGGCCAAGTATGTGTTTATCCCGTCTAGGATGGTGTTCCCCGCCGAAAGAAAAAGGAAACAAGAAGGGGAACCTAGATTCTAACGCTTCTCAAGGCCAGATGGAGGGCACGTAGACCGCTTGTAGCAATCAACTGAGGGAGCACCCGCGGATGTGCAGGATTGCGTTAATGCATCGCTAAACGAAGTGGAGGTTCTCTCAGAAGATACCGATAAAAGTTTAGCTGGATTACCTTACAACACAATCAACAATGAGGAGTTGCGAGACCAGCTTACAGAGGTGACTCCTAGGACTGCAGAAGAGCGAACGCCTGGGGACCTCACTATGGATGGTATGAAAGAAATCAACATAGGAGCACAAGAAGATAAGCGCCCCATCATGATCAGTAAGAGTTTAGACGAAGAAGTGAGGGAATCCCTGATCGCATTGCTCAGGGAATACAAGGATGTCTTCGCCTTTGATTACAACGAAATGCCAGGGCTAGAAAGCGATTTCGTGTCCCATAACCTTGGAGTGTCGCCCGAGTTCAAACCCATAAAGCAAAGAAGCAGGGAGTTCCCCAGAGCCACGACTCTTGCAATAAAGGAGGAGGTAGAAATGTTGCTGAAAGCCAAGTTCATCAGACTCATCCAGCACCCGACCTGGCTGGCCAACATTGTGGCTGTGGTGAAGAAGAATGGAAAGATCAGGTGTTGTGTAGACTACATAGACCTAAATCGAGCATGCCCAAAGGATGACTTCCCGCTTCCCAATATTGATATGACACTAGACGCGACGGGAGGTAAGAAACGTTTTTCCTTCATGGACGACTTTAGCGGGTACAATCAGATAAGGATGGCCCCGTCGGATGCAACGAAGACTGCTTTTCAAACCCCGTATGGGAATTTCTATTATGTAGTGATGTCGTTTGGTTTGAAAAACGCTGGCGCCACGTATCAGCGCGCCATGACGTTCATATTCCATAGTTTATTACACCAAACGGTATAAGTGAACGTTGATGACATCGTCGTCAAAACACAAGCTGCCGAAATCCACGTCTCCCATCTAAGAATGGTCTTCGAGAGATGCAGGAAATTTAAGCTCAGGATGAATCCCCTCAAATGCGCCTTCGGGGTGACGTCGGGGAAGTTCCTAGGCTTTGTAGTAACTAATGAAGGAATTCAAGTAGACCCGAGAAAGGTTGAGGCGATCACAACCATGGCACCACCGACGAATACAAAGGAACTGCAAGCATTCATAGGACGTATATCTTACATACGGCGCTTCGTACCTGGATTGGCACAATTAATGTCCACGTTTTTACCCTTATTAAAGAAAGGTGTCGCCTTTGAATGGGGAGAAGTGTTATGCCGCATTTGAAAAAACTGAAACAATGTCTCGTCAATCCCAAGGTTCTCAGGCCCCCAATAAAAGGGATCCCCTTTTACCTCTACACGGCATTCACCGGTTTGGCGATAGGTGTGGTTCTAGCACAAGACATGGGAGGAAATGAATTGTCACCTATTTACTACGTTAGCCGAGTCCTGCGAGATGCAGAGCTGAGATACCCACGCGTGGAACAGGCATGCCTAGCTCTCATTTACGCCGCGCAGAAGCTGCGCCCATATCTCTTGACGAACGAGACCATCGTGATAGCCGCGGCAAACCCCATAGCCTACCTGGCATCCAAGCCCATCCTAACAGGGAGAACTGCTCGCTGGCTACTACAGTTGTCAGAATTCGAGCTCAAATACCAGCGACCAAACGGAGTAAGATGGCAGGCGATAGCCGACCTAATAGCTATGTTCCCGGGAGAAGGAGACGACGAGGTGCACGAATATATACGTGGAAAAGTAGCATCCGCGGATGTCGACAAGCCCTGGACTATGTTCTTTGACGGGTCGTCATACTGTACTGTTGAAGGAGCAGGAGTGGTGTTCGAAGCCCCACGAGGCGATTTTCTATCGTACTCATTCAAATTGGACTTCCCATGCAGTAATAATGTTGCCGAGTATGAAGCGCTAATTTTGGGACTCGGATTGGCAAAAGAACTCAATTTAAGAAGTAAAGAAGTAAAAGGCGACTCAAAACTGGTGACAAACCAAGTGAACGGCAACTTCCACGTCAAAGAACCACACCTAGCACCCTACCGGGCAGAAGCTCGGAGCTTGATGAAACAGGCAGGGTCGACATTGGACCATACGGGCAGAAGTGGAAATCGACACGCAGATGCTCTAGAAACCCTAGAAATCAAGATGCAGTTAAATGGTAAAGAAGAGGGCACGGTCACGGTAAAAAGAAAGGAGTTGCCTAGCACCTGGAAAGAAGACTTGGCTTTTGAAGAAGCAGGCGATTGGAGGCGAGTATATATCGAAGACTTAACTCGGATGGAGGAAGATCGAGTGATGCCTACCCAAGCCTTGAAGCAATTTGTGATGATTCAAGGAGCCCTGTACTACCGAGCTGCCGGAGGATCACTCGCAAGATGTGTAAATAAAAGAGAAGCAGAAAAATACTCCAGGAGCTGCACATGGAGACATGCGGGCAAACCGGCGCCGTCCACCTCTACAGAAAGCTGCAAAGGTTGGGGATATAATGTCCAAGCATGTCAACGCAAGCAGCGGCCCTCCAAGATAGTTGTGCCGACTGTCAAGCCCCACCTCAGTCGGCAAAAGTTTGCACAGTTGAAGGAACGGATTGGAGAAAGCCTTATATAGATTTTATCCAACATGGCAAGCTACCCAATGAGAGGCAAGCGGCCCTAAAAATTCAAAAGAAAGGAACACGTTTCTTCATAAATGAGGGGGTCGTTTATCGCAGGAGTTACATCAACGCTATGTTACGGTGCCTGTCCGACCAAGAAGAAACATAGGTAATGACCCGGTCTCACGATGCTGAGCACCAAAGAATGCGGAAGCTGTTCGTACATCTTTATGAGGACGGATTCTATTGGCCAACCATTGAGAGCGACACCGCAGAGCACATCAGAAAATGTCTAAGCTGCCAAACGCACGGGACCCTGATTCGGGCTCCCCATACTCAAATACACAGCATAGTGACACCATGTCCGTTTCATAGCTGGGGGCTGGATCTTATAGGTCCGATCAACCCAACGTCGTCAAAGCGCCATAAATACATAATAACAACCACAAAGTACGCATCGAAATGGGTCGAAGCAATACCCCTCAAAGATTACGCCGGAGCAACTGTGGTTGCGTTCATCAAAGAGCATATTATCTACAGATTTGGCGCGCCCATGATAATTAGGGCGGACAACGCCAAGTCGTTTGTAAACAAGGATGTAATAGACCTGCTCCTCTAATACAACACAAGACTACATACATCGACCCCCTACTACCCTCAGGGGAACGGGCAAGCGGAAGAAACTAACAAGACGCCCATTCGAGTCCTGAGTAGAACAGTGCATGATCATCACAAAGAATGGCACGAAAAGTTGCCGCTCACATTATGGGCACGCAAGATCTCAAAGCGTAGTTCCACGGGAGCATCACCCTATTCTCTAGTCTATGGAAAAGACGCGATACTGCCAGCAGAAATAGTGGTCCCGTCCACAAGGGTAGCAATGCTAACCATACTACATCGGATGACGTAATCCGTTTTGCCCGCCTAAATACGATAGAGGAGAGAAGAGCACGAGCAGAACGGTTCGCAGAAGCGCACAGAAAGCGCACAACTAATTACTATAACCAGAGCGTGAAGGAGAGAACCTTCAAGGTGGACGACTTGGACCTCAAAATCGCCCTTCACGTACAAAGGAATGCCAGTGATGGTAAGTTTGCTGCATACTGGGAAGGCCCATTCAAAATAAGAAAGGTGGCAGAAAGTGGATACTATAAGCTCAAGCGAATGAATGACACCAAGGTCAAGTCGCCCATCAACGACAAATGGTTGAAGAAGTTCTATGCATGAATCGCCTAATGTATAAGCACTCGCTCTGAATAACAAAGGTTAGATTATCAACAAATGATGTGAAAACCTACAAAAGGCTGCGAGAATGCCAAAGGCGCCCAGTCAGCTGACAAATCTACAAAAGGCTACGGGAATGCCAAAGGCGCCCAAGCAGCTGACAAATCTCCAAAAGGCTACGGGAATTCCAAAGGCGCCCAATTAGCTGAAAAATTTACAAAAGGCTACGGGAATGCCAAAGGCGCCCAATTAGCTGACAAATTTACAAAAGGCTACGGGAATGCCAAAGGCGCCCAACTAGCTGACAAATTTACAAAAGTCTACGGGAATGCCAAAGGCGCCCAAGTTAGCTGAAAAATTTACAAAAGGCTACGGGAACGCCAAAGGCGCCCAACTAGCTGACAAATTTACAAAAGTCTACGGGAATACCAAAGGCGCACAGTCACCTGACAAATTCACAAAAGGCTACGGGAATGCCAAAGGCGCCTAGTCAGCTAACAAATCTACAAAAGGCTACGAGAATGCCAAAGGCGCCCAATCAGCTGAAAATTTTACAAAAGGCCACGGGAATGCCAAAGGCGCCCGGTCGGCTGAGAAATCTACAAAAAGCTACTGGAATGCCAAAGGCACCCGATTGGCTGACAAATCTACAAAAGGCTACGGGAATGCCACGGGCATCCCGGTTGGCCATCTACAAACAAACAAAAGGGGGGAATAGGCGCGTTTAGAACCACGCCCTCCCCACCCCACCACTTCTATCGAAAAAAAAGAAAGGGGAGTAGGTGCATTTAGAACAACGCCCTCCCCATCCCACCACTTCTATCGGGAAAAAAAAGGGGGGATAGGCGCGTTTAGAACCCCGCCCTCCCCACCCAACCCCACCACTTCTATCGAAAAAAAAAGGGAGTAGGCGCGTTTAGAACAACGTCCTCCCCATACCACCACTTCTATCGGAAAAAAAAAGGGAGGGGGGAGTATGCGCGTTTAAACAACGCCCTCTTCATCCCACCACTTCTATTGAAAAAGAAAGGGGGAGTAGGCGTGTTTAGAACAACGCCCTCCCCACCCCGCCACTTCTATTGTAAAAGAAAAGGGGAATAGGCGCGTTTATAAAAACGCCCTTCCCATCCCACCACTTCTATCGGAAAAAAGGGGAGTAGGCGCGTTTAGAACAACGTCTTCTTCATCTCACCGCTTCTATTGAAAAAGAAAGGAGGACTAGGCGCGTTTAGAACAACGCCCTCCCCACCCCACCACTTCTATTGCAAAAGAAAAGGGGAATAGGCACGTTTAGAACAACGCCCTCCCCATCCCACCCCTTCTATTGGAAAAAAGGGGGGAGTAGGTGCGTTTAAACAACGCCTTGTTCATCCCGCCTCGCCCCACTACGGGAAAAAAAGAGGGGCCCACCCACCCACCCCCACACACACACAAAAGGGGTAGGGGATAGACACTACCACTAACCAACCCTACTTAATGACAAAGGTAGCGCAATATGAAAAAAAAAAATAAGAGAGAGAATAATATCCCAACCTAAAACAAAACTTTATTCACACCTAAAAAATAATAAACACAAAAAAAAAATCACCATAACTGACGCATAAGAAAACAACAACAGGACCACGAATGGGAGTACAAAACAAAAGACGATCCCCGTAGAAGGGTACGCAACCTAACCAGCCATTAATGCCCGACAACGAGCGATATCCGCATCTAAGGTCTCCACCATCAGACGACTATCATCACATTCCGCGGTGGCTAAACGAATGTCCTGATCAGCTTCATTCACCAACTTATGAATATCCTGAATAATCTTACCCTTATCTTTAGCCCCGCGAGCAAACGAAAGAGTATCTTCATGCTCATCGTACTCTTTACGCGCTTTATCCTGACAAATCAACCTAAGCGTCCATAGCATGCCCACTTCCTCTCTCAAAACCAACAAACGCGCTAACTCATCCTCGAGGTAGGGGTGAGGCACAAGCAAAGATGCAGTTGCTAAAGTCAGAATGTGTCCAAAGAGTGGCGGGGCTGCCTGGTCAGAAATCTAGAGACAACAATCAGAAATGGCGCGATCTATGGTAGCCATCATTATCGAAGAATCCGCGAATAATTGATTCGTCGCGTCACAAGCGGTGAAGGCTTCATCCAATGCGCGCTGGATTTTTATTGATACGTGACCCGACGATTCAGCCTCTTGAGCAGCCTGATACGCCTCGTGCCGCTCCTTAAAACTGGCGCGCATAGCGTATCTATTTGCTATCCTCTGCTCCCGAAGCGTTTCGACTTCGGTCTTCGCGAGCAATAGTCGCTTCAATTCATAATGTTTAAACATCGTCGAGAACAAGCAGGAACGGGCGCCAAGGACAACACGTACCCATGAATAGAGCTAGCCATGTAGGCGATATGTCGACCATGAGAGTGTGAAAACGGAGTTGAAATCAAACTAGTGACCAGGTTAAGAAAAGTATACCATATATATAAGAGGGGATTGTGCCATTTGCGAGGCAACACCGTTCACGCCTCCTCTTGCAAGTTATTATACGTGTCAACTCGTATTAATGTCGATATATGAATAACAATACCCCTTAGCGGGTCTAGGGTACCCCCAAAGGGGAAGACAATCTTGATATAAGACATGGGTACTAAGCCTAAGTCCGATGAGGAAATATCCATGAGATGAAGAGGATAATTAAAGAACCAACAAAAGAAAAAAAAAGAGTTTAACAACAAACAACTAATAAAAACACAGATATCCAAGAGAACCCGCAAAAGGGGAGAACCCCAGAACCAATACACAGGAAAACAAAACAAGACAAATCATCCCCAAGGTAGCACGCGGATTAGCCAGCTATTAACGCGCGACAACGAGCAATGTCCATGTCTAAGGATTCCACCATTAAACGTCCTTCATCACATTGAATGCTGGCTCGAGATAACTCCCAATCAGCTCAGCTCACCAACCTATGGATGTCCTGCATGACTTTGTCATTATCCCCTGCCCCACGAGCGAGTGCAAGGGTACCATTATGCTCGTCACATTCTTTATGCGCTTTGACTTGGCGAACCCACCTGAGATTCCACAACATGCCCGCCCCTTCTCTCAACACCAATAAACGTGCAAGTTCATACTCAGGATAAGATGAGTTTACAAGCGCGAAAACGGCCGCCAGAGACAAAGTGTACCCAGGGAGCCGCGGGATCGCTCGACCAGAGATATGTAAGCGACAATCAGCAATGACATGCTCTATAGTTGCTATCATTACCGAAGACTCTATAAGCAGCGAGTTAGCGGCATATCGAGCAGTAACAGCGTCGTCTAATGCACGCTGGACCGCGGATGCCACATCCCCAGAGGGTTCGGCCTTCCGAGTAGCCTGATATGCTTCATGACGCTCCGCGAATTGAGCGCGCATAGAATCCCTATTTTCCAGTCTCTGTCCATGAAGAGCCTCGACCTCAGCCTTCACCAGCGATAAACGCGCCAATTCTGGCTCCTTGAACATCGAAACCAGCGCGGGGACTGGTGCCAAATTTAATACATATCCATGAAGGGAATGAGCCATCTAAGTAAGATATCTAACAGAGGAAAGCAAAAATGGAAACAAAAGCTCGAAACCGATGGCCGGATCAGAAACACAACACCCTTATATAAGGAAATCGCCACCATAAATGATGTAATAACCGCTCTGTTTCCAATGCATGCCAGGACACGTGGTGATTGAGAGTGCGAAGTGATTTGACTACTAGGTCATTTAACAATTGACCCAATAGTCAGGGGACTAATGTTGATACATGAAAAATAATACCCCTTAACGGGTTCAGGGTGCCCCACAGGGGATACAAGCCCAATGCAAGACATGGGGACTAAGCCCAAGTCCAATAGGACAATATCCATGGAGCAAAAGGGATAAAGGAGGAATTAACATAGAATAAGGGATCATATTAGAGAAGGAATGGCATTAGTGGTAATTAAGGAGGTTTAGGACATGTGTCATGATGTCATAAAAAGAAGGGCTTTTGGAAAGTCTATAAAAGGAAGGACAAGGTACAATAGAAAGGCAACTCTCTCTCTCTTACCATTCCTAGTAAACTGAGGTCATTTGTTGTGACTAGGACGGGTAGAACCAAAACTGAAATCACCCCTCAACAAAACTCATATGTAAAAAGTCACAATGTGTTGAATAAATTTGTGTTTACATGAATTGTGTTTAGCATAAACATATGTGTTTCGGGTTTTCAACTTTTTTTATTTGCACGCATTAGTTAAAAACGATTCAACCTTTCTCTGGTAAAAGTTGCTCTTTATTGTTGTTCTTTTGTTCTTGCGAGAGGATGACAACATACTGGGGGAGAGTTCTAACTTGAACTTGCGCTTAATATTATATCTTTCTGGGGAGAAGAGGATGTGGAATCTGAGGTAACGAATTTGTTAGTTAATCGTTTTCCTGTTTAAGAAAAGCCTTCTTATATTGCATATATTTTGCTTTTGCTTAACAAAATTCGGGTAAAATTGATATATATCCATTATGTGTGTATGGATGTGTGTGTGTGCGTGTGTGTGATTCAATTGCTTCCGGTTAAGAAAAATAGTGTCAATTTATTTGACTTATTGTTTGGTATCAAGTGTTGTTACTTAACAAAATTTCGGTGCAATTTCGATGTTATAATGTCTATGTTTGTTTCAATTGCTTCCGGTTAAGAAAATAATTGTGCAAGTCAATTTATTTTGGTTTGTATGTATTTTTTATGGCTTAACGAAATACAGGATCATTTGTTTAGTCCAATTTGATTCCAGATAAGAGAAACTAAGTTAATTCTGATCTTAGTTAGACTTATCAAATTGAAGGATTAGGTTATTCAAGTCTAATCGAATGCCTTGAAAATAAATACTAGTTAACTAACCTAGTACTTGTCTTGTCTAAAGAGAAAGTTCTAAGTTATTGTCTGAATAATTAGAACCTGATGAGAGAAATAAAGTTAATTCTGGTCTTTATTTTGGTCTTATCGAAATAAGTGATTGTATGTGTACAATCGGTTTAACAAGGGAACTAAGTTTCTTAGTCAATTTGTTAAAATATTAGGGAAAATTTCTTCAGGAAATAGTTTTCCTTGATAACATATTAATACTAAATTACTTGTAGTTTCGGTTTTAATATTGGTTATCTAAAGTGGTATGTGAAACCTTCGTGCTTAACTCTTATAGGTTGTATACAAGTCTTTTAGATTTGTAAGATCCTTTCGGTTTGACCTTTATTTGCTCGAATCTTTGTCATTTTGTGACAAAAAGGGGGAGAAATATATGGAGTAAACAAGTGATTTGCAATCACTAAGGAAAGGACAATTGTGCTTAAACGTTATAACGAAAGAGTAAAGCATTGACTAAGGGGGAGAAACATATCATATTGTTGTGTAGTTATCTTGACTACAAAAGGGGAATAACAAAGATGTTCGGATTGAATATCTACCTAATTTACCTTTAGGGGGAGTATAAGCTTTGTTATTCAGATGTCAACAACGGAATTTATTGATTGAATATATGCAGGTTATTGTGCTGTTGAAACTTGGAATCAAGCGTATGTATAATGAATTCTTGTAATTTGTTTATCCATATGTATTAAGAGTTTTGTCACTAAAATTGAGAAAGGGGGAGATTGTTAGAGAATAGCTTGGTTGAACCCACCAAGCGTTGGTATGTCAAGTTTGGTTGTCATATTTTAGTGAATCAAAGCTCATCTAAGAGTCGCTTGATTATGTACTAAAAACAACTTCGTATAGGTTAAACTAGAAAGTCTAGGAATATGAGACATACAAGTATTACTCGAAGACCTGAAGAACGTGAAGAAGTAACGAGCTACAACGACGACATCATCCTTCCTCTTGAGGTCAATAATATTGACTTGAACTGTTTCATTCCTAACGTATCTTTCAAGTCGTGCAATATTGAAAACATAACTACGAAGATGTGAATGAATATTTTACTCTAGTAGTGAGACATGATCATATGATCATAGTATTAAGGAATTAGACTACGAAATATAACGCTTATCTTTTGAACTTCGTAGATATGACATCGACATAATCTTATGAATGCTATTGTGATTAGGTGTATGGGTAAAGGTGAAGATTTCATCCTAGGAAACAATGTTTACATTTGTTTAAAGGAAGTACATTCATGAACTTGTTTTATGAATCGAAAGGGAAATCTCTAGGTTATTGGTATTGTTATTCATTGCATATCTTTGGATTACCAATATGTGTGAGATGGTAGAACCTATCATAACTTGTTATGTATCTTGGTATAACTAATCACAATGCCTGACTTATGATTTGGTATGACTAGTTTTGATTAATTAGTGTAACCGATCTTGAGTAATCACCTGAGATGGTATGATCGATATTTGTAATTGGTGTGACCGATCCTAGTAATTGGTGTGACCGATCACAAAAGAGTTTTGTAATCGATCCTTGTAATTAGTGTAACCTATCCTAGTAATTGGTGTAAGCGATCCTAGTGACTGGTGTGACCGATCGCAAGCAATACCATGAGTATATGGTAACCGGTCCTGGTAATTGACGTAACCGATCCTGGTAACTGATGTAACCGGTCTTGGTAACTTGTATGACCGATCACAAGTGTTCCATATTAAGGGATAACCGATCCTAATGATTTGTAGAACCGATTGAATCTATGAATGTGATTTGATATTGTTAGAGCATTGCTCGGTCGAACTCGCATGCGTTGCTATCTCAAGCATGTTTGTCAATGTTAGTGATCAAAACTATAAGTGTTGATTTCTAGTCTACTATAGCTAAGTCTTGGAATAGGATAGAAAGTGTAGTTGAGCTCAAGAACTCCATGGCGATCATCATACAAGACGAATGACTACTCAAGGAACTGGTGGATCTTCATCGACTAAAAGGTATTTGGAGACTTGAACTTATCTATCACTCAAAAGTCTATCTACTCTATCTCCTATTTTGAGACAAAAGTCGTTTTGCTATATAGACTTTGATTATACACATTTGCTATTTCGAGCCGAGTTTATCTCGCCTATCTATTTCTCGAAATATGTGTTGGTAAGCTTTTGCTTTGGCCAAGTTCATCTTTACCTAGTGACGAAAGTCATGACACGTTTCAATCACTTTGGGAATTGCTTACTTTGACGGAATGTCCTCTAAGAATGTTTCAATGATTGAAATGAGAGTTTAGATTAAATAACCAATGTTGGATATAAGCATTGTGTGGCAACACACATATGTATAAGTCCTTGTTTCCTTGAACCGAAGTTTGCGAACTTGAGTTGGTTATATCTAAAAACGATTGTTTGTGAACTCATTTATAAAAACTAAGGAATGTGAATTGCAAACCGTGGCTATATAGTTCTGTTGATGGTGCTTTTTAGCTTAGGGTTAAAATCGTAAAACACTAAACCCTAGCAGACAGTGATGTCACAACATTTAAAGTAACAAGCATTTACTAAGCACATTTACTGAAACCTTTAATGTGTCCCTAAATAATTACCGGGGTATCTTTTTCAAATTAGGGTTACGACAACCCTAATTCCCACCTGTGCCAATGGCAAATCATGCCAGCCACACCGACCGCGCCAAAGCATGCTAACCATGCTAGCCGCACCTCTGTGCCAATGGAAAATAATGCCAGCCACACCGACCGCGCCAAAGCATGCCAACCATGCTAGCCGCACCTCTGTGCCAATGGCAAATCATGCCAGCCACACCGACCGCGCCAAAGCATGCCAACCATGCTAGCCGCACCTCTGTGCCAATGGAAAATCATGCCATCCACACCGACCGCGCCAAAAGCAAGCCAACCATGCTAGCCGCACCTCTGTGCCAATGGAAAATCATGCCAGCCACACCGACCGCGCCAAAAGCATGCCAACCATGCTAGCCGCACCCCTGTGCCAATGGAAAATCATGCCAGCCACACCGACCGCGCCAAAGCATGCCAGCCATGCTAGCCGCACCTCCTTGCCAAGGGAAAATCATGCCAGCCACACCTACTGCGCCATGCCAAACGCACCTTGCCATGGCCCCATGCCGCTCCACCATACTGGCCTTCACTACGCGGCTATCAAAACGAAGGCGTGCAACAATCAACAGTTGCCCTTCAATCCCAGGAGCAAATCCTGGCCGTCTAAGGTTACCAAACGACCTTTACCCCAAAACCCTAGCTTGGTCACGCACCTAGCCCAAGCTAGTCACGCCATGCGCCTATGGCAAACCCTTGGCCCCACATGCCAAGCCAAAATCGCACCTAGCCCAAGCTAGTCACGCCATGCGCCTATGGCAAACCCTTGGCCCCACATTCCAAGCCAAAACCGAACCTAGCCCAAGCTAGCCACGCCATGCGCCTATGGAAAACCTTTGGCCCCACATGCCAAGCCAAAACCGCACCTAGCCCAAGCTAGTCACGCCATGCGCCTATGGCAAACCCTTGGCCCCACATGCCAAGCCAAAACCGCACCTAGCCAAAGCTAGCCACGCCCAAGGCAAACCGTTGGCCCCACATGCCAAGCCAAACCAAACCTAGCCAAGCTAGCCGCGCCATGCCAAATGCACTTTGCCTTGGCCCTAGC
This sequence comes from Papaver armeniacum, assembly GCA_023531295.1. Taxonomy (NCBI): domain Eukaryota; kingdom Viridiplantae; phylum Streptophyta; class Magnoliopsida; order Ranunculales; family Papaveraceae; genus Papaver; species Papaver armeniacum. Next base: position 139,655 of record JAJJWW010009689.1, read on the forward strand.
CATGCTAGTCACATCATTCCAAGCCAAACGCCATTGCCTTGGCCCTATCCACGCCATACGCCCATGGCAAACCCTTGGCTCTACATGCCAAGCCAAACCAAACCTAGACAAGCTAGCCACGCCATGCCAAACGTTGGCCCTCACTACGCGGCTACCAAAATGAAGGCGTGCAACAATTAACGGTTTCCCTTCAATCCCAGGAACAAATCCTAGCCATCCAAGGTTACCAGACGACACATGGTAACCTTTGGCCCGAAAACCTAAGTTTGGCCACGCCAAACCTTGCCATGCCAATGGCATGCCAACCTAGCCGCGCCACCACGTTGTCCCTCACTACGTGGCCACCAAAACGAAGGCGTGCAACGATCAACGGTTGCCCCTCCTCTCAAGATGAAAAATCTCGACCGTCGAAGGTCACCAGGCTGGCAAGTTTCCCAAGCTTGACTTGCCAAGCCACAACAACGTGCTACATGTTTTCCAAAACATTCGAGACATCAACACAAACTGGGGGATCCTCTTTGGGTATTGTTTGGCGGTTTACAGCGTGCGGCGTACACTACGCCCGTCATAAGGAAGTGTCATAAGGGTGAGGCGGCTAGTAAATACGGGAAGTTATGTGTGAAACGTTCATGGGACATAAAACACATGCGTTAACAACTTTATGGGACATCAATTCCATAACGTTAACAGTTTCATGAAAACCAGTTTCATGCGTTAACCACTTTATGGAACATCAATTCCAAGCATACGGTTACCACCTCCTCCCATTTACTTCCCCACTCCTTAATGAGACCATGGTACGTTTTTACTCCGACTTGTATAAATAGGTCTTACCTATTTCCATTGAACAACAAGTTCATACGGGAGACACAACACTCAGAAATACTTACTTGCTAGCTCACCTTGGGAGCTCTCTCACTTTTCTGATAACAAGTCGTAGTAATTCAACTACTCTTCCAGAATCAACTATTCTGGTCTCACCACTTTCCTTGATTCCCTCCCCAAAACCAACCCATTCTCCTCCACTTTGTGATCGAATCTAAAGTACTCCCTTGCAGTACATTGTTTAGGGTTTAAATTGTTTCTCACCCGCACACCCACAATTACCGAAATCAGCAGAAACCATTTTCACCTACAAACAATTGGCGACCACAGCGGGAGGTTCGATCTTTCGGTTACAATGTCAATTTTCAACCAGCAATCTCATTCTTCGACCCAGACATCAAGATGGTAGAGGAAGGCGATCTACTCCGACTCAGTTACTCGATGGATGGATTATCAGTCATGACACGACAAGGGATGACTGGGGACTTCTCAGAGGCTGGAAGCAAAACGATCCGCCCAGGGATTAACGGCGCAGTTATCAGACAACTCAGCAACGACTCGGAAGACTGGGGACTTCCCATGACCATGTTTTCGGAAAAAAAAAAAAAAAAAAAAACTTGGTCCTACACCCGGAAAGTTTATTCTCATCAGAAGACCTGAGAAACCGAGTAAGTCTTATATCTAGACAAAAATACGTGGTTTGCTTTTTCAAGTTCTGATAAAACCTATAGCCATGTTTCATCCCATGTCATCCACCAACACACGGTTCCATGGTTTTCCTGGGATGTCTGTGTCACTTTCATTCATAGCCAAAGACAATTCAATTATAAACATTTCATTCAAAAAAAAAATATATAATCCAAAACCGTCAAGGTAGCATTTATCTATTAACCCGTGAAAATCAGAAAATCAAAAACCAAAACCAGGTGTCTCGTTTGCCTTTCATAAAAAAAAAAACCTAAAGATAAGAGGTCCAGAAGACAGATATATATTCAAGGGAAGTTTTCCAACAGCGGCTTGCTCCTTTTGGCAAAGGCCTCCCTCGTGCTTTGGAGAGCCGCCCTCTTAAGTTTCAGCTTCCTGCACAACTTCTTGAATTCCGCTTCCTGCTTCTTCATCATGTCCGCGGAAGGACCTTCAACTGCTCCAGCCAAGGACCTTTCAACATCAGAGAGACCTTCAACGAACCAAGGAATGTTGAATTCGAAGCCCACGCACATGTCACGATGGAACTTCCAGCTCGAAATTACATCCTCAGAAATTGTATGACCAGTCACGTTGCACATCTCATCAATCGAAGACAAGGCTTCCTCCACACGCTTGACCAACGCATGTCGACTAGTGATCTTCTTAGTTGTGGAAATATGACCATAGCTTTCCCAAATCTTGGTGTAAAATGTCGCATGTTTAGCTGGCACGCTAAATCCACCAATCAACACATGACCTGGGAAAGGGGCCAGATACGGAGGATTGGAGGTGGCACTGCAACAATCGAATCAAGAATCGGCAGGAGATCCCTAACTACGATTTCACCCCCCCGAAGTGCTCTCCTCCACCTGAGTCATGACAGCACCCTCGGGACGATGAATCTCCATGTCCAAGCTGCTACCTAGCACAGTTTCCGTAGTGGGAAGTACGGCTACGTCTTTACTCTGGTGGTCTTCCACTTCAAGATCATCCCCAGGAACGGTTTCCTCCTAAAAATCAAAATTTAGTTTTACTGCAAAAAAAAAAAAAAAAAAGGGAAAGAAGAAAAACATGGAGGGGACTCACCGATTCAGTTTCAGACTGACTAGAAGAAGATTCAACACTGCTATCGGAAGAATTGCTCTCGCCACCGCTAGACCCTGGACTCTCATCCTTTTCGAATTCCGCGTCATCATGGGTAGGCTCTGCAACGCCGCTCTCTGTCTCGAAAAATGATGTTTTCTGACTACTCGCAAGTTTGGCAAAGGCGTTCGTACTACTGAGACCCTGGACAGAATACAAGGGCGCATTCTCAGAAAAGAACAAGGAAATAAACGATCCAGGCCAAGGTCAAGAGGAGAGCCGTACGTACCCGCATATTGGATGAACTAAAAGTCGGCAGAACCGTGGAGTCTGACTGAAAGCCGCCCGCACGATCTTTGGATCTCCGTTCCTTCACCTGGGGACTATCTGCATTTGGACTAACAGATTTTCGTTTGGGATCCCTCAGCAGTGGATGTTCCGCTAAAACCGCAAGAGAAGGCTTATCCTGACAATTCTCTACCACATCATTCACGAATCCATGAATAGCAAGAAACTCATCCTACCAAAATGTGTTGTATTTGGAGGTCGTTGATGGATTCCGTTCCGCGAGGAAAGGCAGACTTTTACCCGACACAAGAGCACTAGCATCGAGAACAGTTGATAATGGGATTTCTTGGACAACCGGCTGACGAACAAGTGGGACCCCTTGGTCAAAACTCATATGTCGAGCAGCCCTATCAACATTGTAAGAGATCGCTTTGCAAGCTCCTCGAAAAAAAGATGGCACGTGGTCAGGTGTGCAGCTACGCATGAACACCATCTCTCCAACGCTCAGGCCCTCCTCATCAGAAGATAAAGACATATTCGAAGCAGGAGAAAATGTACTAATCTGAGTTATGGACGCATGAACCGGAGCCCATGGACGAAAATTAACCGCATACGAGTTGTCAAGAAACTTAATCAGTTTCGGACCGGTTTTCTGGGGCGCTGTTCGACCAACGCAGATTCGGAGCCACCCCAAGACTCAGGAAGTATAGCCAACGGTTTCGGGGCATACTTCTCGAAATGCTCCCACAACCATGCCTGGAGAAAGGCGGCATGAACATACGAATCCACTTTCATATGGTCGTTCGAGGCGCGCATGTCCGAAACCAGCTGATCCAGGTGTGCATACAGAGAACCAAGAAACAAACCACCGAGGGGGAGAGTGACGCCCTTTGCTAATTTTATGGCAAATGGGATAAGTTCCTGTCTTATCTCTTTCTTGCCCGAGCCGTCGTCAAAAATATCCCTGGATAGCCAAAGAGCCAAGAACGCCGCGACATGAAGTACGTTATTCTTCTGGTTCGACTCCAACTCGTCAGGAAACCACTGAGACACCCACCAGTCATAAAATCACTTCGTCTCGTTTTCCTTCCGAACGAATCCATTTGACTTCGCAACCAGGGTGGCGCGGATTTCTTCTTCGTCTGCAGACGGCCTGACATCGAGGTTTCCAATTACAGGAAGATTTAGCAGCACAGCCACGCTCTCCAAAGAAATTGTCATTTCTCCCCACATGCATATGGCCGTATGGGTGTCTGGACACCATCTAGAAACAAAAGCAACCAACCCTGGAATGTCTTTCCTAATCTGAAGCACTGCGGAAGCCGCAACAGCGTCGACAATCTGCGCCCTGGTCAAATTGGTCTTTACAGGTTCCTGGTCCATCATAAATTGCGTCCATTTCTCAAAGGAACGCAACGGACTTGCAGGGATTTTAAAGTCTATAGAAGAGGCACGATATTCTTTCCTATGAAGGCAAAACCTTATTACGCCTCCTGGCCGAACCGATCGATCCTCTCCTTCGCTTTTCGGGACGGTCAGAAGGATCGGCACGTATTGGGGATGGTTTCTCCTTATCGTGGCTGATGCCGTGAAGAACTCGTTATCTATGTTTGGCTTGGAATTACTCTCATCCCTCGGTACCGCAGAAACTATTGACATCTTAACCAAAATTCTCTTACACTGTTTTCACCGCTGCGATAACTACAATGGAACAAGAAGAGCAGGAATTATTACATAAATCGTGTAGAAATTATTCTATTGGACGCAAGGGAGCCTCCTCGGGCACAAACTAATTGGTTTCAAAGTCCTTTCGTGCATACGCGAAAGTGGGGACTGACAGACTCTACATCACCACTACATGCAGCCAGAAACTCGCGCTCAGCCAGATAGACGCGCCCAAAAAAGGAGGGGACCATGCACACGGCTACACCAAGACAAGGAGTAAACCCTAAAAAACTAGGTTTTCATGGAAAAGGGATATTAATTACTATCGCGTGCTTACTTTGCACAGCGAGTTGAGGCGGTCAACATTACTACGGTCATGGAAAGGTACACCTACAACTAGGGTTTTTTCACCAACACAAGAAAACAAAAGAAAATGCAAGTCACAGAGGAAGTACTGGAAGACATACCTAATCCGCTCGCCCGCTTCACCGCTACCAAGCAACAAAATAAGAAACAATAAGGGCGTGAATCAAAGGGAAAGGCCAGCCATCCTTTTTATAGGCGTGATACTTGGGAGTTCGAACAAGAAAAGGATTTCCAATTTTGAGCCAAGGAAGGAAAAGAGGAAACCGGTCCCGCAAAGACCAATTTCCACGTCCAAGACCACTCACGCCACACCACGACCCCACCACGCCTAGCCGTCCTTGCACGTTCCCCCATGCCATTGCCGCGGCCCCCCTTGCCAAGCCATTCGCTCCATTGCCGCGGCCCCACCACGCCTAGCCGTCCTTGCACGTTCCACCATGCCATTGCCGCGGCCCCTCTTGCCAAGCCATTCGCTCCATTGCCGCGGCCCCACCACGCCTAGCCGTCCTTGCACGTTCCACCATGCCACTGCCGCGGCCCCCTTGCCAAGCCATTCGCTCCATTTCCGCGGCCCCACCACGCCTAGCCGTCCTTGCACGTTCCACCATGCCATTGCCGCGGCCCCCTTGCCAATCCATTCGCTCCATTGCCGCGGCCCCACCACGCCTAGCCGTCCTTGCACGTTCCACCATGCCATTGCCCCCCTCCCCTGCCAAGCCATTCGCTCCATTGTCGCGGCCCCACCACGCCTAGCCGACCGTGTACGTCTCGTCTTGCCAAGGCCACACTATGCCAAGCCGCCTGCTCCACTATCGCTACCCTATCATCCACGCGCGTTTGCCTCGCCAAGACCACGCCACCTCTTGGCCCCTCGAGCCAAGCCGTCCACTTGCGTCGCCTTCCAAGACCGCGCCCCCTTTGCCTTGGAGATGTACGACCAGACCAAGCCGGTAAATTTCGTCTCACCACTCCACGGTCTGCATTCCCAGTACAACTTACGTAGGGCCGCCAACATGGGCAGCCAAAACTCTCTTTACCACTCAAAAAGGTTAGTCGGATTCTCCTGACCATCTCTGCAATGATTTACACCTCGATTCCGTCCTTGTCTGTCACAATCATATGCTTACCTCGCAACAAGGCACATGTTCCGAGCTAAGCAGGGGACTTAATGTTGATGGTGGTTTTTAGCTTAGGGTAAAAATCGTAAAACACTAAACCCTAGCAGACAGTGATGTCACAACATTTAAAGTAACAAGCATTTACTAAGCACATTTACTGAAACCTTTAATGTGTCCCTAAATAATTACCGGGGTATCTTTTTCAAATTAGGGTTACGACAACCCTAATTCCCACCTGTGCCAATGGCAAATCATGCCAGCCACACCGACCGCGCCAAAGCATGCCAACCATGCTAGCCGCACCTCTGTGCCAATGGCAAATTATGCCAGCCACACCGACCGCGCCAAAGCATGCCAACCATGCTAGCCGTACCTCTGTGCCAATGGCAAATCATGCTAGCCACACCGATTGTGCCAAAGCATGCCAACCATGCTAGCCGCACTTCTGTGCCAATGGCAAATCATGCCAGCCACACCGATCGCGCCAAAAGCATGCCAACCATGCTAGCCGCACCTCTGTGCCAATGGAAAATTATGCCAGCCACACCGACCGCGCCAAAAGAATGCCAACCATGCTGGCCGCACCCCTGTGCCAATGGCAAATCATGCCAGCCACACCGACCGCGCCAAAGCATGCCAACCATGCTAGCCACACCTCCGTGCCAATGGCAAATCATGCCAGCCACAACTACTGCACCATGCCAAACGCACCTCGCCATGGCCCCATGCCGCGCCACCATACTGGCCTTCACTACGCGGCTATCAAAACGAAGGCGTGCAACAATCAACGGTTTCCCTTCAATCCCAGGAGCAAATCCTAGCCGTCTAAGGTTACCAAACGACCTTTGCCCCAAAACCCTAGCTTGGTCACGCACCTAGCCCAAGCTAGTCACGCCATGCGCCTATGGCAAACCCTTGGCCCCACATGCAAAGCTAAAACTGCACCTAGCCCAAGATAGTCACGCCATGCGCCTATGGCAAACCCTTGGCCCCACATGCCAAGCCAAAACCCCACCTAGCCCAAGCTAGTCACGCCATGCGCCTATGGCAAACCCTTGGCCCCACATGCCAAGCCAAAATCGCACCTAGCCCAATCTAGCCACACCATGCGCCTATGACAAACCCTTGGCCCCACATGCCAAGCCAAAACCGCACCTAGCCCAAGCTAGTCACGTCATGCGCCTATGGCAAACCCTTGGCCCCACATGCCAAGCCAAAACCGCACCTAGCCAAGCTAGTCACGCCATGCGCCTATGGAAAACCCTTGGCCCCACATGCCAAGCCAAAACCGAACCTAGCCAAAGCTAGCCACGCCCAAGGAAAACCCTTGGCCCCACATGCCTAGCCAAACCAAACCTATCCAAGCTAGTCGCGCCATGCCAAATGCACTTTGCCTTGGCCCTAGCCATGCTAGTCACATCATGCCAAGACAAACGCCCTTGCCTTGGCCCTAGCCACGCCATACGCCCATGGCAAACCCTTGGCCCTACATGCCAAGCCAAACCAAACCTAGCCAAGCTAGCCGCGCCATGCCAAACGTTGGCCCTCACTACGCGGCTACCAAAACGAAGGCGTGCAACAATTAACGGTTTCCCTTCAATCCCAGGAGCTAATCCTAGCCATCCAAGGTTACCATACGACACATGGTAACCTTTGGCCTGAAAACCTAAGTTTGGCCATGCCAAACCTTGTCATGCCAACGGCATGCCAACCTAGCCTCGCCACCACGTTGATCCTCACTACGTGGCCACCAAAACGAAGGCGTGCAACGATCAACGGTTGCCCCTCCTCTCAAGATGCAAAATCTCGACTGTCGAAGGTCACCAGGCTGGCAAGTTTCCCAAGATTGACTTGCCAAGCCACAACAACGTGCTACATGCTTTCCAAAATATTCGAGACACCAACACAAACTGGGGGATCCTCTTTGGGTATTGGTTTGGCGGTTTACAGCGTGCGGCGTACACTACGCCCGTCATAAGGAAGTGTCATAAGGGTGAGGCGGTTAGTAAATACGGGAAGTTATGTGTGAAACGTTCATGGGACATAAAGCACATGCGTTAACAACTTTATGGGACATCAATTCCATAACGTTAGCAGTTTCATGCGTTAACCACTTTATGGAACATCAATTCCATGCATACGATTACCACCTCCTCCCATTTACTTCCCCACTCCTTAATGAGACCAGGGTACGTTTTTACTCCAACTTGTATAAATAGGTCTTACCTATTTCCATTGAACAACAAGTTCATACAGGAGACACAACACTCAGAAATACTTACTTTCTAGCTCACCTTAGGAGCTCAATCACTTTTCTGATAAAAATTCGTAGTAACCCAACTACTCTTCCAGAATCAACTATTCTGGTCTCACCACTTTCCTTGCTTCCCTCCCCAAAACCAACCCATTCTCCTCCACTTTGTGACCGAAGAAAGTCTGGAATGGCCATTTCTTGGTTTAGGCTGGACTTGTACAGATTGATCTCTCGAATCTAAAGTACTCCCTTGGAGTACATTATTTAGGGTTTAAATTGTTTCTCACCCGCACACCCACAATTACCGAAATCAGCAGAAACCATTTTCACCTACAAACAAGTTCATGAACTGATTCGAGTGAATCAAATCGTTTTTGCTTCAATTGTGTCTTGTGTAGTTACATAAGATTTCCTTGCAATTGAACAACTCTCTAACTAGTTCATTTGAGTCATTTAAACTATGGTGAAGAAGAATATGGTTGATATGAAAGTGCTCATATGGTTAATCATTTGGTTAACTATTGTTGAACCAACAAATGTTCATGTTTGGGTACGGTTACATAAACCCAAAATAGTACATTTCATTTGTGTGTAACAAGCTAAGTTTTCGATCCAACGGTTGAAAGATATTAGCTTGAAACTAATCAGGTTTTCATCTAACGGTGAATATTGAATGCTTTGTTACCAAGCTAACATTGATTGCAAACCCTGATTTTAAAGACTATATAAGGGAGAACTCTAGCAACTGGGAAACCTAATCCCCACACCTTCCATGTGATACTAGTTGTATTAGCTAGATTCGATTTTCCTTTAACCTTAGGTTTTCTTCTTAAACCAGGTTAACGACTTAAAGACTTCATTGGGATTGTGAAGCCAGACCGATACTACTTTCTCGTAGTTGTGTGATATGATCTTGGTGATTCTATCGTTTTGAGTACAATCGTAACGATTGGTTTGAGATCTTTATCTCCGATAGGCAAGATAGAAAAGTAATCACAAACATCTTCGTCTCATCGTTTGTGATTCCACAATATCTTTTTTTGCTGCGTCGATTAGGATTATTGTGAGGTGATTGATAATACTAGGATATTCTTCGGGAAATAAGTCTGGGTTATCAATTGGTTCCTGTTCACCTGGATTTATCAAAAGACGGAACAAAACTTGTAGGTTTATCTGTGGGATACAGATTTATCTATTATGTAGACTTTTCTGTGTGATACAGATTTGTTTATTAAAGTCTTCGACTTTGGGTCATGGCAACTCTTAGTTGTGGGTGAGATCATCTAAGGGAATCAAGTGTGTAGTATCTTGCTGGGATCAGAGACGCAAGGAGCGCAATTATACCTTGAATCAGTGTAAGATTGATTGGGGTTCAACTACAGTCCAGACCGAATTTAGTTTGTAGTAGGTTAGTGTCATTAGCGGCTTAATACAGTGTGGTGTTCAATCTGGACTAGGTCCCGGGGTTTTCTGCATTTGCGGTTTCCTCGTTAACAAAATTCTGGTGTCTGTGTTATTTTTATTTCTCATTATATTTTGTTATATAATTGAAATATCACAGGTTGTGCGTTTAAATCAATCAATTGGAAATCCGACCTTTGGTTGTTGATTGAAATTGATTGATCCTTGAACATTGGTCTTTGGTACCGTTCAAGTGATTTCTCTTGTATTCAATTTGACTTGCCGATTTCTATTTGCTTGAGAAATAATTGAATCGAGAAAGAGAGATATAACTCCTTGATATACTTTATTAAGATTGAGTCTAGTTGATTCTCTTGAAAGTATATTGGAGTTTGTCCATACAGATTGCTAAGTGAAATATTGGGTGTGGTTGTTGTACCCCCACTTTTTCAATTTGTATCAGAGCAGGCAAACACGTTAAAGACCTTATAAGTCTGTGTTTGTAGCGATCTGATTATGGACGAGTCTATCTTTAATAACGTACCATTCCAGAAATTTCCAGATGATTCTGAAGGCTTGGATTCACCTGAGAGAACTGTCACATCTAAGTCAATATCTAAACATTCTCTTGATGTAAAAACTGTTGATTAGGAAACACTCCTAGAAGAACAGTTGGATGAACTTTCTGATGAAGGTGATTCAGATATTGATAGAGATGTTGATGAGGCAGCCTAAGAGTATGTTAAGTTCTTGGATTCGTGGAAAATGAAGAAGATTAAAACTTCTCATGTCACACCTCTTCTGACTCCGCTCTGTTGAGAAAACAAGAAATTGAAAAGGATTTACGGAGGTCTTTATGGTCGGAATCGCTCTTGCGAATTAGTCCTCAAAGATACTGAGGAAAACCTGAGTATAAAGTCACTTGAATGTGATCGTGTTTATCAAAAATACTTCTTGTTAGAAGAGAAACTTGCAGAAATTGAAGGAAGGATTATCTCCCAGCAAGCAAGTTTTGTTGACAGAGAAAGCGTTTCTCTCGCTCGAGAAAAAAGTCTTGAGGCTGATTTAGCTGTTGCTCTTGATAAAATCAAGATGTTGGAAGATGACTTGAAAAAGTTCAATACTAGTTCAAACAAATTAACCACTATGCTAGGAACAAGTAAAACTCATCGTGAACACGAGGATTGGGCTATAAGGGAATAGATGCTCCAAGTATTAGCAAAGAGGTAAAATTTGTCAAGGCTAGTGATTCTTCTCAACAAAAGGTTTCCACTAATGGCAATAGTGAAATACCTTAACCGGAAGTTAAAGTTCGAAAGAGCAAAGTATATCAACCTCCAAAGTCAGCACACAAGGATCGAGGTAAGAACATTCCTTATGTTTGCCACTATTGCGGAAATAAAGGTCACCTGGAAAGGAGATGTCGTTTCCGTATAAGGAATGAGAAACTTCATGATGTTCTTTTTTGGGCATCACAAGAAGTTGTGAAACCAAGATCATATGTTAAGACTAATCCCCTTAACGTTACAGGTTGTAACTGTCCAACCTTTAGGCAAAGGAATCAGTGCTGTGATAATCCTAGTTTTGCCTATAAACGTCATACGAATCCTTTTCACAATTGTAATGGTTATTGATCGTATTTTTCAATGATGTTGTAGTAAAAAGGTTTCGAACTCTAAGACTTGTGAAGATTAAATATAAAGATTTAACGAAAATAATAAACAAAAGCGAGAGTCACTGGGTCTAGGATTCCACCGAATTCATATCATAAGGCTGAATTATTTATTCTCAACAATTATCGCTCAATAAATAAAATAACACCGACTCTTATTTTTGCCAAGGTAGATTCTCAAAATATTAGTTATAAATCCTAAGCATGGGACATCAAAACATCTAAGCAAGCATGACCCATCGATGATATGACAACTAATTAATCAAAATCATATTTCAATTTTAATTAGTGCAAAAGTCATAAAAAGAATTAATTAAAATTACCCACGTATGGCATTCGACTTCCTCCATCGTCCCAGTGATGGGTCTAGCTCCTCATGATGCAAACACACTCAAAAAGATAATTCATTGCTCAAAAAGGTGTTTCTATAGAGAATTATAATGGAGCAGAGATTTGCAACAGTGAAAGGGCGTTACAGAATCTTCTATTACAAATGTTGTTACAAAGTAAAGATGACAGGTCCTATTCAAACAGTGATATATTCTTCGTCTTCTTCTACTTCGCCTGAAAGTGCAGGAACTCCGACCACAACTCTCTGCATCCTTTTGTGCTCGCTACATTCTACCCCTAACTCTCCATCACCCCCATAACTTCTCAACCCCTCATTTACATACGCCAGGACCAAATATATCTCCACTTGAATGCGAATATCTTCTCTTTATTGCTCTCGGATTTTCACAGGAAACACTTTTTTTTATTGTTTCACGCGTCTACAGCTGCTGAATATTCTTTGTTTAACTCCTACACGATTCTGCATCGACCAAACTCTATCCAAACACGTACATCACACGTATAAACCCACTGTAATCCCGTGATTATCCTCTCCTTACACGAACTCCCCTGTTTTCTACGAGTTCATGTTGCGGCTCATTTTATTCGATTCTGATGGACTTACCAGTCCTGTTTAGCTGCAACATGCCCAATCCAATTGACTCTGGTGTTTTAATCTCCCTAGAAGTCGTCCCAAAACCAGACAGCAATATCGTTTTTTTTTTCTCTTCAAAATACGTAACCCCTGATGCTATTCAATCTGCATTTCCAGCCAATTTTAACTGATTCCAAAGCCCAACATCTCTGTCTAGCTGAATTGATCCGACCTAACAAAAATTAGCTATTGAATCTCATGAAATCACGTCCAAAAGGTGAACCCTAATTCTGCCAGTCGCCTGTGAGATTTCCCGCCAAAACTTGGAATTTGAATGAAGAAGATGACCTCCCCCTAACAGAGACGGGGGTGCGTTTAGCAGGTGACGCTCTGGGGTGCAAACAGTGATTGAGGTGCCCCTTAACCAAAGTGAGAGTCCGTATAGCAAAGGTCCTCCGGGTGCTTTAGACAACTTTTCGAGACGATTTTTCCAAAAATGTTTATTCCCCAAAAATACCTACAAATACATAAAAACACAATATTAGTACAAAAATCGAGTTCTAACAATACAAACATCGAGGCGATTCAGACACAAAAATGTGTCTATCAAATACCCCCAAACTTATTATTTACTAGCCCCGAGCAAATCAAATCAAGAAAATAAAATCCTAACTCATTGTCGCAGGCATCGCGATTGCACTTAGCATGTGCAACAAGCCTTTGAACCCCTAGGTGGCCCTAGTGGCCGAGTTATAGTCTCGGGAGGGTTTACAAGAGGTGTACCCACAAAACCTTTACTCCAGACCCTAGCTATCTACGCTGAACTTTGAAAGGCACTAAAGAATCTCCTTGGTTGGCATACTCTCATTGACTACAGGAGGAAGTATCCTGATGCGAAATTCCAATTGCTATACACGAGTTTGCACTCAAGCATACTAAAATTCATATATAAGTGACAGAGCTCTACTCAGATAGTTTCTGGACATCATAACCGGAGTCAACCAATCACATGGAAAGATTAAGAAGATGGATGTAGAGAAAAACGTTGATGGTTTTGATGTTGACTAAGGTGAACGGTGTTTCCCATATCTGTCTGAAGGCCACTACTAGGATGAACCTATCCTAATGGACTGAGATACCGGTCTGACTAATATAAACACAGCTGGCATATACAAGGGAACCAACGGGTGATAATCCTAACTCTAGGTCAACACAACTGGCATATACAAGGGCACCAGTGGTCGACTTTATTGAATTTATTCCGGCTGGCCTGATGGTCTGGTCTCAATTATTTTATTTTTTTTATTTTGGTATCTCAATCACTCTATTTCGCCCTAGCAATGGCAACAACTTGAATCGTGGGCCCCACCAAATAACTTATAAGAAAAGAGAAATAAAAACAGAAGGTGAAAAGGATTCAATGAGATATGGCGAAACTACCATGTTTTTTTTTCTAACACCTGAGCTCTGTGCTTTTATGAATAGACTCTATAGATGTTTCCATCTAATCAGATTGGTTCCTCAACTCCTACAACCAAGATGTTCCCATCCACTTAGACTGGTTAGTGCCAACCTTAATAAGCATAAATTTCTAGGCTCTGGAGTTTATTTATTTATACTGCAACTAAAAAGTTTCTCCCATACCCCCAAACTTAAATCTAACATTGTCCTCAATGTCCTAAAGATGAAATTAAAAGCATAAACATGGAGAAACTGTTACCACTTGAAGAAAAAAGTTAAAGAAAGATATTACCGTGTTGCATGAGCATGGGTTACCTCCCAAGAAGTGTTAAGTTTAAAGTCTTCAGCCAGACTAAGAAAGGATTAGTCACCTTAAAGAATCATAAAGTAATAGCCGGAATAACTGCGGATCACCAAAACCAAATAAGGCTATCACAAGTAAAAGGAATTTGCAACATGCCAAGAAAATTAACAGATAAAGCACGCCCTTGTCTAGTTTCCTGTTTAAAACAACTACATCTAGCTGTGGTTCAGGTTCAGGTTCTATAACTGGGTCTAGATAAAATATTTTCATGGGTTGCATTTCCTAATAAGTTAGATCCGAATGTTCAGGTTCTAGAGTATGGAAAAACTCAAATAAAAACTTAGAAGCACGTAATAATAACCTAAATAATTGCGGATCCTTAAAGTCAATCAAATTTTACTTACACAGCTGACCAAAAAGAGAGTGGTGGTCTTCCTTAAATAAATGTGCCGACCCTAATCTCCTAAAGTAATTAGGTTTAGTCTTAAAACTTAATATTTGACACATTTGAATTTCATAATTTCCCACAATTGAAGAAAATTTTTTTGGTGGGAAAACAAAGTCAATCGAGGTATCGTAGCTTGGGCTAACCACATCAACCAGAGGATGGGTTTCTAACAACTGAAATTCTTTCTGGACATCATTAGGTTCAGGAAAACGTGTATGAAGATAATCTTGAAAAATGGTTGAGGCACATATGTCAAGTCCCAAGTGAGGGACCTTTCTAAGAGTTAAAGCACATGGAGAATGATAATCACCCCCAAACTTAGAGTTTACAGGGTCTCTAGAAAGACTAATCACAACTTCCCTAATTTCTAGGTCATCAGATTCCTGGAAATGGTCAATTGATTCTTCTAAGTCAGGTTCATCCTCACTCATCTCTACGAGTTCATTTTCTTTTTCTAAGTCTAATGTTTCTAAATCGCTAGACTCTAAAACAATATTCTCAGAATAAACTCGTTCCTCAAAACTAGCATCGGCTTCGTAAAAAGGAAATGCTACACCATTTAAAACGGGGGTATTTCTAGTCAAATCCCCATCCTTTTGAATAGGTGAATAATTATTAAAATTATTTGGATTTAAACAAGAAATATTACTATCATTATAAAGCTCAATTGGAGTAACAAATTCCTGATCACTATGCCTAAAAACTTCAGATTCTTCATCAACACTATCCACATCATGATCATCATTATAATAACATGAAAATGATCGAACCTCATCTAAACAAGTAGTGTTACCAATTCTAACCTCGTCATCTTGATCATAAAAATTGTCCTCATTTTCAAGGGTACTATTGGAAACACTATATCGAGCATTCTGCGCCTCTAACAAACACTTCTGAATCGACTCACAAGACTTCCTGATGGTATCATGTTGTTGATGGTGGTTTTTAGCTTAGGGGTAAAATCGTAAAACCCTAGTCAGACAGTGACGTCACAGAACTTGAGTAATAATGTCCAAACCAAGCACATTTATTGAACCCTTTAATTTGTTTGTGAAAAACTCACCAGGGTACCTTTTTTTAATGTTGATTAGGGTTTCGACATACCAAAACCCTAATTCTCACACCGCATGTGCCAATGGCTAACCATGCCAGCCACACCTACCGCGCCAAAGCATTCCAACCATGCTAGCTGCACCCCTACAGCGCCAAAGCATGCCAACCATGCTAGCCGCACCCCTGTGCCAATGTCTAACCATGCCAGCCACACCTACCGCGCCAAGGCATGCCAACCATGCTAACCGCACCCCATTGCCAATGGAAAACCATGCCAGCCATGCCAAACGCACATTGCCATGGCCCCATGCCAACCTAGCCGCGCCACCTTGCTGCCTTTCCCTACACGGCTACCCAAGCGAAGGCGTGCAACAATCAACGGTCGCCCTTCAATCCCAGGAGCAAATCCTAGCCGTCCGAGGTTACCAAACGACCTTTGGCCTAAAACCCTAGTTTGGTCACGAACCTAGCCAAGCTAGCCACGCCATGCGCCCATGGAAAACCCTTGGCCCCACATGCCAAGCCAAACCGTACCTAGCCAAGCTAGCCACGCCATGCGCCCATGGCAAACCCTTGGCCCTACATGCCAAGCCAAACCGCACCTAGCCAAGCTAGCCACGCCATGCGCCCATGGCAAACCCTTGGCCCCACATGCCAAGCCAAACCGCACCTAGCCAAGCTAGCCACGACATGCGCCCATGGCAAACCCTTGGCCCCACATGCCAAGCCAAACCGCACCTAGCCAAGCTAGCCACACCATGTGCCCATGGCAAACCCTTGGCCCCACATGCCAAGCCAAACACGCATTGCCTTGGCCCTAGCCAAGCTAGCCGCACCATGTGCCCATGGCAAACCCTTGGCCCCGCCATGCCAAGCCAAACCACACCCTGCCTTGGCCCTAACCAACATAGCCGCGCCACCATGCTGGCCTTCCCTACGCGGCTACCAAAAACAAAGGCGTGCGAAAATCAACGGTCCCCCTTCAATCCCAGGAGAAAATCCTAGCCATCCAAGGTTACCAGAAAACGCATGGTAACCTTTGGCCCGAAAACCTAAGTTTGGCCACACCAAACATGCCATGCCAACAACATGCCCACCTAGCCGCGCCACCATGCTGGCCTTCCCTACGCGGCTACCAAAACAAAAGCGTGCAACGATCAACGACTATCTTTCCTCTTGAGATGCAAAATCTCGACCGTCGAAGGTCACCAAGCTAGCAAGTCTCCCAAGTACGACTTGCCAGGCAAGAACAACATGCTACATGTTTTTCACAAAAACATTCGAGACATCAACACATATCACAAACTGGGGGATCCTCTTTGGGTATTGGTTTGGTGGTTTACAGCGTGCGGCGTACACTACGCCCTTCTGATAGGTGTCTAAAACACCTTGATATTTATCTATTGTTTATGCTTTCTCTGCTAGTTTTCATGTAAATTATGTCTCTTATGTTTTGCTTTTGAGTATTTAGGTACTTTGGAGTCAATTTGAATAAAAAGAAGAAGAAACGTGGCAAAAGCGTCATCTCAAGTGCAATCTGCTGGTTAGAGGCGGATTATTTCTCACTAATTGCTTTTATCTCTTCATCTCTATCCGAAAAGCATGTCGGCTTTAGTGATGCGATTTTTGTCGAAAAGCATGATTTGCTTTAGTGATGAATAGAAATTGAAGAGATGAAGTGAGTTTGAGAAGTAAGAGACGGTTCTTTGTTGGTGGAGGAACTCGAAAGGCGAAACAAAGCGTTCAAGTAGAGCTTAAGGCGCAGCGAATGACAGGGGAGTCTAGCCAGATCAACATAGGGGCTGCCATTTAGTTGGCCCTTATCCGATTCATGGGTGCCTAGAGTCATTCTGGGTATTCCCTTATCTATTTTATCTGGGTAGCTATATCCATTGCCCCTCTTACAATACCATGAAATTCAGAGAAGAGAATTCTTCTCATCATTGTCTTCCACTGCCTGAAATCAAGACAGAGGCTGCTGTAAAACGGTGACTCCATTGTCGATCTGAGAGAATGAAGAGAGATTTTAAAGTTTAAACGAGTTGAAATGGATTTGGGGTTTGTTCAACTGCGTAACTGAGTCTGAGATGGGTCTGCTTGCGCTAAAACTCACAGAAAGAAAGAAATTGATGCTGAGAAGAATCGAGATGCTCGAGAACTGATGTAGTTATTGAGACAGAGATAAAGATTGAGGTTAGGGTTTAATTTGAAGATATTAAGATGAGGGTTCTTTCCAGGAGATGGGTTTCGAATTGGGAATATATTGATGGCTGTGGAGATTAAGATGGGTCGATTCACTCAAGAAAGGGGATCTGAGAGCTGCTACTGATGAGATCGATTCGAGCAATTGGTTAACATGGGTTTGTGGTTGTTGTTGAGAATCAAGAAGAAGAGAAGAACTGAAGACAGGGTTGTTGAAATTGGTGATCTAATGTTGCTGAGGTTGGGAACTTTCGCAAGAACAATGGAAGAAAAGAACTGAAATTACTCAGTGATGTATGAAGAAGGAAGGGTTTTGAGTTTGAGCTGTGAACATGAATTGCAGGTTAGATGTATGTTTAGGATTTGTTTCTGCTGGTGCTAGAACACACAGAGCAGTTGAGGAAGAGAAGAGATTCAAGTCTCTGCTGCTATGCAGCATTGTGAAGCCTGGATTGCAGGCAAGGCTGGAATGAAGTGGTGATGTTGTTGGTGTTTGGCAAAGGCTAAGACTGGATTGTGTATGGAATTGACTCATTGCAGGGAAGTTGAGCATGAAAAGCAAGAATCGAACTGAACAGCTAGTCTAAGCTGAGTTTCATCAGGTTATCCATGGTTTTAAGACGTGTTCTCAGGTAGGATACGATTCAGTGACCTGAGAAGGCTGAAATGAAGTAATGGATGTGAACCAGTTCCAAGTTAACTGAGTAATGGGTCTGTTTCTGAGATGGGTTTGAGTGGTTTACAGGCCATGATGCTGGTGGCAGTTCTGTTGCAGGTGGAGGAGATGGTATTGGAGCTCAGTTGGCGTTCTCAGGCACAGGCTATGGTGGCTTGGATCTGGTGAAGTGAAGTTCCAGAGATTGCAGGTGATAATAAGTATGTAGTGCTACCACTGAGAGCAAGGAATGGCAGGGTTAGCTGTGTGGTTTAGGCGAGAGTTCGAGCTGAAACTCAGGTGGAAGTGAAACTTGTCTCACATTTGATTTTTTTGTGAGTTGTTTTACAGGGAAAATGACTAGATTTCGTGGGAAGTGCGATGCAAGTCTTTGGTTGTGGTGTTGGTCTTTGAGCTCGTAAAGAAGATTTTGGTATTGTGATATGTGATGGGTTGTTGCAGATTAAGGGGAATCAAGTGCAGGTTGAACTGAGTGTGTTGTCACCGCACTTTGATATGGAACTGAGTTGATGCCACTGAACATGTTTGGCTGTTGCTGTTGTAGAAGTAAATAAGAGATGGTAGAGTTGCTATATGGCAGGCTGAGATGCTGATATGGGTACTGTTTATTAGATTGAGTTGGAGATGGTTGCAATGATATGGAATGGGCATTAATTGATCAGATTTAGTTGTGTTTCATGGCAAGAAGTCGACTAAGAAGGGTTGAGGATGAACGCAGCTGATGGCAGAAGTTGAGGTTACGTTGACGACTAACGGTGATCTTTGTGGTGGAGTTATCAAATGTGACAATGGCTTTGAGAGGAGAAAATGAAGTTGTAACTGAGAAAAACGTACGGCCATCACGGCTGGGGTGGAAATTGGTAATGCACCAAGATGGTGCAACACTGGAGAATGGCCTGCAATGGCTCAAGCCTTGGCCAATAGAACCAGTCAGTCTAGTTAGCACTCTAACTCAGACCCTGACTTACCAAGTTAGATTTTGACTCGGTGTTCAAGTCATCTGAGATAATTGACTGGCGACCTAAGCGACTTTTTAAAGCACACCGGCCAATTTCCGGCAGGTAACCCAGTTTTCCGGTGACTCGTTTTTGGCAGAGATTTCTACTGGGATACTCTCACACATGAATTATATGGGCTTGGTGGATATATTGGGCTTGGACTTTTGAGGATATGACCTAGTTTGAAGAGAAAAGGCTATAAAAAGAAAAGGTTTCTATTCTTTTAAGGGGATCACGTATTATTCTTGGAGTTTTGCAGAGAGCCGGAGCTAGGGTTTGCTTTCATTTAAGATTTTCATCTTCTTTACTTTATTTCCATTATTATTTGATGATGAACTCCAATATTATGAGTAACTAAAACTCTTCTTGATTAAGGGCGATTTCGAAGCCCGAAATATGAATCTATAATTGATGAAATAACTTGTTCTCTTGCATTTATTTATGTTATTGATTGATTTCTACCATGCTATTATTGTTTATGGATTATTTGTTGATTGTTTAAGTTCGAAATTAAATAGTTGATTCATAATCCTATTGCTAGTTTAGATTTTCTTCGACCCGTAATTGTCTAGAGAAGATAAACGCAAGTAGCAATATATAGGTATTGATGATGGGACTTTGTTAAGTACCTATATGTAGAAATCAACACTAGTAGGTGATTCATGCTTTTGAGTTCATCACTAGGAGCAACCTTATCTCTCTAATTTAGAGCATTTGTTTAAGTCAAACCTAGTAAGCGTACCTCTAGGAAACATGGCAAGTAGGAACCGGTAGTCGAGCGCTTCCGTATCCGGTGAGCTAGGAGATAATAACGGAATAGTTGAGCGTACTAATTATTCTAGGGTTGTTAGTAACATGATAATGTGAAGAACATAGCTATCTATAAATTTGGTTTGTATTCCGTGGTCTAGAATGAACCTTTAATCAATTACATCTCATATTTGAATACATTTTACAATTTTCAGAATTTCTACAACAAAATCATCTCTGCTAAGAGTATTTGCATAACAACTTAGACTTCATACCTCCCTTGGGACGATCCTACTTACATTATACTACTTGCTAGTTAAAGAGAAGTAGAGAAATTTATTTTTGCGAGTTCGACACCTCGTCAAAATTGGCGCCGCCTGGGGAGGCAAGTGGCAAGTTTAGTTGTTATTTTTATTCTTAGTTGTTATTTTTGCTTTTGATTACGATTTCAGTTCACTTATTCAATCTCTTAGAATCTGATTTTCAGGTACTATTTCTTTGGTGAATGCGTGGAGAGGGCAGACCAAGTCCAATTGGTATACGTCTTCGTTCAGGCACTTTACTTAAGGATTTCATTCGAGCAGTCAACACTCCACTTCCTCAAAGTTCTACACCAAGTGAATTCTCGGACTCGGACGAAGAGGAAGACAACACAATGGAAGGTCGACCACCTGCTCCAAGAACACTCAAGGAGCTCACTTCTCCAAACCTAGACCAGCAGCCTTTATGTATTCAGCTGAATGGAACCATTGAGTTGAAACCACAATTGATTAACTTGCTGCCCAAATTCACAGGTTTAGCGGGAGAAGATCCTAATCGTCACTTGCAACAATTCCATCATGTTGTGACTAGTATGAAGCAAGCAAACTGCAGAGATGCGGATATGGCTATGATGACAGCTTTTCCTTTCTCTCTTTTAGATATCTGCAGAGAGTGGTTCTTTTGCTTACCCGCTGGAAGCATAACCACATGGAATGGGATGAAGAAATTGTTCCTTGAGAAGTATTTTCCAAGATCAAAAGCACTGTGATTCGCAAGGAGATTTGTGGTATTAGGCAAGTATCGGAGAGAAACTCTCCATAAGTATTGGGAGCGCTACAAGAAGCTTTTAGCTAGTTGTCCACACCACCAAATCAGTGATCAACTTGTGATTCAATATGGGTTGCGTATTTTCTAGTATTTATGAGTTTTCTTGTAGAAATCTTATGTGTGCTTTTGAGAGGTGCAATGGAGTCATTTGGATAAAAAAAGACCAATTGGAACTCATTCAAATACAAGATTTCTACTTTTCATTGTTAGAGGACGAGAAGATGAAGGCAATAAGAGTCATTCGAGTTCGTATGAAGAAGTTATGGGCAAAACAAGAACTCATAAGCAATAAGGGCAAGAGTGTCATTTCACAAGCATGTGTTATCTGGAGCCTAATCAAGCTTAAGGGGCAACCCTATTTGGAGGAGTGCTGCGAACTGAAGATAGGGGTTAGAAATTTGGTTAACCCTCAATGCAATTCTATCACTTATCTATCCAACTCGAAACCGGAGAGAGTTCTTTCTCAATTAGTTTCTCATTTCCACTCGAATTAATAAGGGAGTAAAGGTGAATGAAGATGAAGCTGGAAACAGATTTCTTCACACATGGAACAAAGTGATGGGTCGAGTTAAGGGTTTTTGTTAATTTGGAGAGAATGATCACCGGATCTCAAGAAATGGTAGATTAAGAGGGGTTTTACAAGTTCACATGGTTTTACCATCATCATATACCTCAAGATTGATGTTTTGAGGAATCTGGTTGATTTCAAGAAATTGCTATGTTTGATTATCCATGTGTTGGTGGTGTTGGTGAAGTTTCTTTGGTGAGTTGTTGGTTAATCTGGATTTGAATTCAAGGAGCAATTGTGTTTGAAGTTGAAGGTATGGCCATGATCCGAGGTGAAGCAAGTCCAACACATACAACCCAAGAGATGGGTGATGTCGAAGGGGTCTTGGCGTGATCAATCCTATGCAATTTGCAATGATTCTACGAGGGGTTGCTTTCGGTGAGTGTAAATGATAGAAATTTGACAAGTGGTGGTGCAATTGGTATGGGCACTTACCAACAAGACCATTCAGTGATGCTAAGGATGATTCTACAAGTTTGTTCTTTCGGGGCATGAGAATATCCGCTAAACACTCAACAATTCTACACTCTGGTGGTATTGTTTGAGATGAATCAACAAGGAAGGTGAATATGGCAATTCTTCACACATTCAAATATGAATTTCCAACATGAAGACAAAACCATCATCATAACATGAAACTTCTCTTTCTTCTTGTGATGAAGATGTACCTAATTATCTATTGGTTATGGAATAGTTGGATTTTGATTCTTTGCAATATATTAGTTTTGTCTCAAGTGCTATTGTACCAAAATCTATTGCAGCAAAGTGGAATACCGAGAAACATCTTTTACACGTTAGGTTGTTCCTTTAGGTAGGCTTTTAATGTGTTTGTTGATGTGATCATTCCGATCAAGGTATTCTAGGGTCAGATTAAATATCAATTCTAGTTATTGTGAAAAGCTATGAAAACGAAATCCTTAACCAAACAAGCTTTTTATTGTTTTGCTTTTATTTTAGTTTATAAAAATCACAAAACTATCGGGTGTTTTATATAGGAAACCTTAACAATTTGCAAATCCTACTTTCAATCAACAAGTTTGTTGGAGAGGATATCAATTCATGCAAAGACCACCACAAGAAACTCAAGGCACGAGGTTGGCGTGTATAGATGACAAGTTGAATCTCATTCTCAACACAATGGTGCAAGATAAGCAAAAGACAAAGAATGGATATGAAGGACATCCGAACACAAATGGGTCAATTAGCTAATGCCGTGAGCAAATTGGAAGCACAAGCAGAGGGAAAACTTCCTTCGCAACCAATAAATCACAAGGAGAATGCCAATGCTATTGAGTTACGAAGTGGGAAGCAAGTATAGAAACCGGAAACATCACCTGTCCCATGAACCCGATTTGGAGAAAGAAGAGGGTGAAACATCCCCAAAAAGGCTGACCCAGAACAAATTCTAACTCTAAAACTCATGTTTCTACTTATGTTACTTCTCCGCCTTTTCCTAGCAGGTTTGCAAAGTCGAACAAGGAGACATTGTACCAAGAGCTTTTGGAAATCTTTAAGAAGATTGAAGTGAACATTCCACTCATTGAGGCGATAAGGCAAGTTCCACGTTGGGCAAAGTTCTTGAAGGAATTGTGCACTAACAAGCACAAATTGACCGGTAACGAGGTAATGAGTGTGGGGGAGAATGCTTAAGCATATCTTCAAAAGAAACTCCCACCTAAGTTGAAAGACCCCAGGTAGTTTCACCATACCATGTACTATTGGTAAAATCAGGTTTGAACGTGCTATGTTAGATTTAGGAGCATCCATTAATGTTATGCCTGCCTCCGTTTATGAATCATTGAATCTTGGACCTCTTAAGAATACCGGTATTGTTATACAACTTGTCGATAGGTCTAATTCTTACCCGAAAGGGGTTATTGAAGATGTTTTGGTGCAGAGTTAATCAACTCATATTTCCAACTGATTTCTATGTTCTTGACATGATGGATGAAGATTCACCATCGTCTACCCTTGTCGATGGGTAGACCATTCATGAGAACCGCTAGAACAAAGATAGATGTTTTTAAAGGCTCCTTAACTATGGAATTTGATGACGAAATCATAAGTTTCAATATCTTTGAAGCTATGAGATATCCTAGTGATGTGCATTCCTGTTTTTCAATTGATATTATTGATTCTCTAGCTCAACAGATTTTTGAATTGAATGGTGAAGATGCTTTAGAAAACACCATAGTGGAAGGTTTAGGTTATGGAAAATACAAAGACATTGAAAGTGAATTGTCTATTTGTGATGAGCTTAAAGAGGTCTGTTTCATCTCTTAACTCATTACAAGAAGTTCCACCAAAATATAATGTGTCTTATGTTTCTTTGCCGCTTACTAATGAGAAACTTTTACCGTCGATTGTGCAGGCACCTATTCTTGAGTTGAAACCTCTTCCGGATCACCTTAAATACGTGTATTTAGGTGACAAGGAAGAGTTAATGCAGTGATCATTGCCAACAACCTTACCAAGGTGCAAGAGGAGAAGCTTGTTCGAGTGCTAAGAGAGTACAAGTCTGCCATTGGGTGGACTATAGCCGATATCAAAGGAATCAGTCCTTCCACATGTATGCACCGAATACTTCTTGAGGAGGGGGCAAAACCAACAAGAGAAGCTCAACGTCGCTTGAACCCTCCGATGATGGAAGTAGTCAAGAAGGAAATCCTGAAGTTGTTGGATGTCGGGGTTATCTATCCCATATCCGATAGCAAATGGGTGAGCCCGGTTCAAGTTGTTCCAAAGAAGTCCGGAATCACGGTGGTGAAAAACGAAGATAATGACTTGGTTCCAACTAGAATTCAGACTGGTTGGAGAGTTTGCATTGACTACCGGAAGCTCAACTCTACCACCCGAAAGGACCATTTTCCCTTACCATTTATTGATCAAATGCTTGAAAGATTGGCTGGACATTCTTATTATTGCTTTCTTGACGGTTTTTCAGGTTATAACCAGATTGTAATAGCTCCGGAAGATCAAGAAAAGACGACGTTTACTTGCCCTTTTGGCACTTTTGCGTATAGACGTATGCCATTTGGCTTGTGCAATGCTCCAGCCACTTTTCAACGTTGTATGGTAAGTATATTTTCAGATTATGTGGAAAGCATCATAGAAGTGTTTATGGATGATTTCAGCGTGTATGGTGATTCTTTTGACAAATGCTTAGATAACCTTGCACTTATTCTTAAACGATGCGTAGAAACTAATCTTGTGCTTAATTGGGAAAAATGTCACTTTATGGTCAATCATGGGATTGTGCTAGGTCATGTTGTATCCTCTAAGGGGTTAGAAGTTGACAAGGCTAAGATAGATTTGATTCGAACTTACAATACCCCACAAATGTGAGGGAGGTTCGCTCTTTTCTTGGTCATGCAGGTTTTTATAGGAGATTCATCAAGGATTTCTCCAAGATTGCAATGCCCCTGTGTAGACTCTTGCAAAAAGATGTGGCCTTTGATTGTGACAAGGAATGCAAGGAAGCTTTCGACACCTTGAAAGAGTTGTTGACTACCGCACCAATCATCAAACCACCGGACTGGAGCAAGCCATTTGAGTTGATGTGCGATGCAAGTGATTATGCCGTTGGAGCCGTGTTGGGACAGCGAGATGGCAAAGTTCCATATGCCATTTATTATGCTTCTAGAACTCTCAACGGAGCACAAATCAACTACTCCACTACCGAAAAGGAGCTTTTGGCCATAGTGTTTGCACTCGAGAAGTTTAGATCTTATTTGGTGGGTACAAAGGTGGTTGTCTTCCGACCATGCCGCACTTCGATACTTGCTAACAAAGAAGGATGCTAAGCCAAGGCTCATAAGGTGGATTCTTCTTCTTCAAGAGTTCAACATGCAAATCAAGGACAAGAAGGGCAGTGAGAATACATTAGCGGATCATCTAAGCAGATTGGTTGTGTCCGAAGAAGCGATTCCTTTACATGATAGCTTCCCGGATGAGCAACTCTTTGCGGTTGGTGGCACAACTCCATGGTACGCTGATATCGTTAACTTCTTGGTGACGGGACAAGTACCTAGTTCCATGTCTACATTTCAAAAACACAAGCTCAAGAAGATTGCTAAGCAATATATATGGGATGAACCTTATTTGTGGAAGCATTGCTCCGATCAAATGATCCGCAGGTGCGTACTCGAATCCGAGTTCCAATCAATTCTGAATTTTTGTCACTCATATGCTTGTGGTGGCCATTTTGAGCCAAGAGGACAGCCCTCAAGGTTCTCGAAAGTGGTTTTTATTGGCCTACATTGTTTAAGGATGCATATCTATGTTGTAAGGCTTGTGATAGGTGTCAAAGGACAGGCAACCTTGGTGCTAGAAACCAAATGCCGCAAACACCAATTCTCGATGTTGAGATTTTTGATGTTTGGGGTATCGATTTTATGGGGCCTTTTGTGAATTCCAATGGGAAATTTTTTATACTTCTTGCTGTAGATTATGTTTCTAAGTGGGTGGAAGCTAAAGCCACCCCTACCAATGATTCTCATATTGTTTGTGAGTTTGTGAAGGAACATATCTTTTCTAGGTTTGGAACACCTCGAGTGGTGATTAGTGATGGAGGTTCGCACTTCAAGAGATCCTTTCACGCTCTTCTAAAGAAGTATAAAATTTCTCATAAAGTTGGCACACCGTATCATCCACAAACGAGCGGTCAAGCTGAAATTTCCAACCGGGAGATTAAGTCCATCTTAGAGAAGACGGTGAATGTTACAAGGAAAGATTGGAGTTATAGACTCAATGACGCTTTGTGGGCGTATAGGACAGCTTATAAGACACCCATCGGTATGTCTCCTTTTAGGCTTGTCTATGGCAAACCTTGCCATCTTCCCGTCGAACTTGAACACAAAGCTTATTGGGCTATCAAGGTATGTAATATGGAATTAGATGCAGTTGGTGAACATAGGAAACTTGACTCAATGAGTTAGAAGAGATACGAAATGATGCATATGAAAGTTCACGCATTTATAAAGAAAAAACCAAGGCTTTCCATGATAAAATGATTTCCGAAAGAGTTATGAAGTAGGGAAGAAAGTACTTTTATTCCATTCTCGTCTTAAATTGTTTCCGGGTAAACTTAGGTCCAGATGGGTTGGACCATTTGTTGTTACTAATGTGTTTGCGCATGGTGCAGTTGAAATCACTAGTCCCAAAACAGGGCTGGTTTCCAAGGTCAACGGCCATCGTTTGAAACCATACTATGAGCAGTTTGTGACGGAGAATCAGGATATGATCACATTGAGTGATCCACTCCCTCTGGAGGAGTAATTGGAGCCGAACGTCGGGCTGACGACGTTAAACCAAGCGCTAAGTGGGAGGCAACCCACCGGTTTTGTATCTTTCCCTTTATCTTTTTATTTTTAAGCATTTTATCTTTATTTTCTTATTTTTGCATATCATTTGCGGAATTTCCCACCTTGAACCTTCTTTGGATGATTCAATTTTACATTGAGGACAATGTAAAGTTTAAGTGTGGGGGAGCATTTATATGTTTGTATAGTTTGTTTTATGCGTTTAGTAGTTTTATGCCATGAAAAAAAAAAAAAAAATCAGAAAAATAGAAAAACCAAGAAAAATTTGTGCTTTTTGAACTCCGAAATCTAGAAACTTGTGCCTTTAGGATGACACTATTAGTGGATGGAATCATTTTGAATGCAGGAGTTGAGGAACCAATTAACTAAAGGGACGAACATAGCTCAGGAATCACAAATAACATGATAGTCGTTACCATATCTCGGAATATCACCATATCGCATTCTATTTTTATTTTATTTTCCATATTTATCTATTGTTCTCTAAGTGCTTTGGTGGGTCACTAAACATCGACGTGTTATTACTGCTAGGATGAAATAGAGTGATTGAGTTGCTAGAAAAAAAAAAAAAAAAAGAAAAAAAAAAAAAAAAAAAAGAGACCGACCAATTAGACCAAACGGAATAAGAATGACACTTGGGAATAGCGGTATGTGTGAAACGTAGTCCCTGTCTCCGTCGCCTAAACAAGCGTGGAATGCAGGATCCAAGGCAACTATCATGTACTTGCCGACAAGAAGCATGCGCTTGGATCCAAAAGATCGAATCATGCTGTCACAAAAAAAAAAAAAAAAAAAAAAAAAAAAAGTGAAAAAGAAAGAAAAAGAAAAGAAAGTATTGGTGAATAAAGTCACTCCTGGTTCCCTTGTATATGCCAGTGTGTTGACATTAGAATTGACCAGTAGCTCAATCCAATAGGGATAGGTTCATCTTGGCGGTGACCTTTGATGAGATATGGGAAACATCGATCACTTGTGAACATTCGCCAACATCTACATCTATATCCATCTTCTTAATCTTTTCATTGTGATTGTGGTTTGTTAGTTTCCGAGTATTGTGGCTTGTTCGACTATCTAATTAGAGCTTTATTTACTTATATATGAACTGAATTTGTGCAAGGTACCTCCTCCTGTAGTCATTTTGGATTCGTTCATTGATTTGTCACAAATAGACGGAGTTGAAAATATAGGTTTTGTAGGCATACCTCTTGTAAACCTTCACGAGACTAAAACTCGTCCACTAGGGACACCTAGGGGTTCAAAGGCCTGTTATTCATGCTTAGAGTAACCGTAGCCTCGACGAGACGGAGTTGTGTTTGATTTGCTCGAGGACTAGCAAAGTCTAAGTGTGGGGGAATTTGATAGGTGTCTAAAACACCTTGATATTTATCTATTGTTTATGCTTTCTCTGCTAGTTTTCATGTAAATTATGTCTCTTATGTTTTGCTTTTGAGTATTTAGGTACTTTGGAGTCAATTTGAATAAAAGAAGAAGAAACAGGGCAAAAGCGTCATCTCAAGTGCAACTGCGGTTAGAGGCGGATTATTTCTCACTAATTGCTTTTATCTCTTCATCTCTATCTGAAAAGCATGTCGGCTTTAGTGATGCGATTTTTGTCTGAAAAGCATGACTGCTTTAGTGATGAATAGAAATTGAAGAGATGAAGTGAGTTTGAGAAGTAAGAGACGGTTCTTTGTTGGTGGAGGAACTCGAAAGGCGAAACAAAGCGTTCAAGTGGAGCTTAAGGCGCAGGCGAATGACAGGGAGTCTAGCCAGATCAACATAGGGGGCTGCCATTTAGTTGGCCCTTATCCGATTCATGGGTGCCTAGAGTCATTCTGGGTATTCCCTTATCTATTTTATCTGGGTAGCTATATCCATTGCCCCTCTTACAATACCATGAAATTCAGAGAAGAGAATTCTTCTCATCATTGTCTTCCACTGCCTGAAATCAAGACAGAGGCTGCTGTAAAACGGTGACTCCATTGTCGATCTGAGAGAATGAAGAGAGATTTAGAGTTTAAACGAGTTGAAATGGATTTGGGGTTTGTTCAACTGCGTAACTGAGTCTGAGATGGGTCTGCTTGCGCTAAAACTCACGAAAGAAAGAAATTGATCTTTGAGAAGAATCGAGATGCTCGAGAACTGATGTAGTTATTGAGACAGAGATAAAGATTGAGGTTAGGGTTTAATTTGAAGATATTAAGATGAGGGTTCTTTCCAGGAGATGGGTTTCGAATTGGGAATATATTGATGGCTGTGGAGATTAAGATGGGTCGATTCACTCAAGAAAGGGGATCTGAGAGCTGCTACTGATGAGATCGATTCGAGCAATTGGTTAACATGGGTTTGTGGTTGTTGTTGAGAATCAAGAAGAAGAGAAGAACTGAAGACATGGTTGTTGAAATTGGTGATCTAATGTTGCTGAGGTTGGGAACTTTCGCAAGAACAATGGAAGAAAAGAACTGAAATTACTCAATGATGTATGAAGAAGGAAGGGTTTTGAGTTTGAGCTGTGAACATGAATTGCAGGTTAGATGTATGTTTAGGATTTGTTTCTGCTGGTGCTAGAACACACAGAGCAGTTGAGGAAGAGAAGAGATTCAAGTCTCTACTGCTATGCAGCATTGTGAAGCCTGGATTGCAGGCAAGGCTGGAATGAAGTGGTGATGTTGTTGGTGTTTGGCAAAGGCTAAGACTGGATTGTGTATGGAATTGACTCATTGCAGGGAAGTTGAGCATGAAAAGCAAGAACCGAACTGAACAGCTAGTCTAAGCTGAGTTTCATCAGGTTATCCATGGTTTTAAGACGTGTTCTCAGGTAGGATACGATTCGGTGACCCGAGAAGGTGAAATGAAGTAATGGATGTGAACCGGTTCCAAGTTAACCGAGTAATGGGTCTGTTTCTGAGATGGGTTTGAGTGGTTTACAGGCCATGATGCTGGTGGCGTTTATGTTGCAGGTGGAGGAGATGGTATTGGAGCTCAGTTGGCGTTCTCGAGGCACAAAGCTATGGTGGCTTGGATCTCGGTGAAGTGAAGTTCCAGAGATTGCGGTGATAATAAGTATGTAGTGCTACCACGAGAGCAAGGAATGGCGGGGTTAGTTTGTGTGGTTTAGGCGAGAGTTCGAAATAAACTTCAGTGGAAGTGAAACTTGTACTGTTTGATTTTTTTTGTGAGTTGTTTTACAGGGAAAATGACTGGATTTCGTGGGAAGTGCGATGCAAGTCTTTGGTGGTGGTGTTGGTCTTTGAGCTCAGAAAGAAGATTTTGGTATTGTGATATGTGATGGGTTGTTGCAGATTAAGGGGAATCAAGTGCAGGTTGAACTGACTGTGTTGTCACCGCACTTTGATATGGAACTGAGTTGATGCCACTGAACATGTTTGGCTGTTGCTGTTGTAGAAGTAAATAAGAGATGGTAGAGTTGCTATATGGCAGGCTGAGATGCTGATATGGGTACTGTTTATTAGATTGAGTTGGAGATGGTTGCAATGATATGGAATGGGCATTAATTGATCAGATTTAGTTGTGTTTCATGGCAAGAAGTCGGCTAAGAAGGGTTGAGGATGAACGCAGCTGATGGCAGAAGTTGAGGTTACGTTGACGACTAACGGTGATGTTGTGGTGGAGTTATCAAATGTGACAATGGCTTGGCAGAGGAGAAAATGAAGTTGTAACTGAGAAAAACGTACGGCCATCACGGCTGGGGTGGAAATTGGTAATGCACCAAGATGGTGCAACACTGGAGTATGGCCTGCAATGGCTCAAGCCTTGGCCAATAGAACCAGTCAGTCTAGTTAGCACTCTAACTCAGACCCTGACTTACCAAGTTAGATTTTGACTCGGTGTTCAAGTCATCTGAGATAATTGACTGGCGACCGGCGACTTTTCCGGCACAATTCTGGCCAATTTCCAGCAGGTAACCCAGTTTTCCGGTGACTCGTTTTTGGCAGAGATTTCTACTGGGATACTCTCACACATGAATTATATGGGCTTGGTGGATATATTGGGCTTGGAATTTTGAGGATATGACCTAGTTTGAAGAGAAAAGGCTATAAAAAGAAAAGGTTTCTATTCTT
The DNA here is from genome assembly GCA_023531295.1 of Papaver armeniacum. Classification (NCBI taxonomy): domain Eukaryota; kingdom Viridiplantae; phylum Streptophyta; class Magnoliopsida; order Ranunculales; family Papaveraceae; genus Papaver; species Papaver armeniacum. Next base: position 170,891 of record JAJJWW010009689.1, read on the forward strand.
TTAAGGGGATCACGTATTATTCTTGGAGTTTTGCAGAGAGCCGGAGCTAGGGTTTGCTTTCATTTAAGATTTTCATCTTCTTTACTTTATTTCCATTATTATTTGATGATGAACTCCAATATTATGAGTAACTAAAACTCTTCTTGATTAAGGGCGATTTCGAAGCCCGAAATATGAATCTATAATTGATGAAATAACTTGTTCTCTTGCATTTATTTATGTTATTGATTGATTTCTACCATGCTATTATTGTTTATGGATTATTTGTTGATTGTTTAAGTTCGAAATTAAATAGTTGATTCATAATCCTATTGCTAGTTTAGATTTTCTTCGACCCGTAATTGTCTAGAGAAGATAAACGCAAGTAGCAATATATAAGTATTGATGATGGGACTTTGTTAAGTACCTATATGTAGAAATCAACACTAGTAGGTGATTCATGCTTTTGAGTTCATCACTAGGAGCAACCTTATCTCTTTAATTTAGAGCATTTGTTTAAGTCAAACCTAGTAAGCGTACCTCTAGGAAACATGGCAAGTAGGAACCGGTAGTCGAGCGCTTCCGTATCCGGTGAGCTAGGAGATAATAACGGAATAGTTGAGCGTACTAATTATTCTAGGGTTGTTAGTAACATGATAATGTGAAGAACATAGCTATCTATCAATTTGGTTTGTATTCCGTGGTCTAGAATGAACCTTTAATCAATTACATCTCATATTTGAATACATTTTACAATTTTCAGAATTTCTACAACAAAATCATCTCTGCTAAGAGTATTTGCATAACAACTTAGACTTCATACCTCCCTTGGGACGATCCTACTTACATTATACTACTTGCTAGTTAAAGAGAAGTAGAGAAATTTATTTTTGCGAGTTCGACACCTCGTCACCTTCATAAGGAAGTGTCATAAGGGTGAGGCGGTTAGTAAATACAGGGAGTTAATGGTGAAATGCTCTTGGGACATCAATTCCATACGTTAACGGTTTTATGGAACATCAATTCCATGCGTTAACGGTTACCACCTCCTCCCATTTACTTACCCATTATTCCATTCCTTAATGAGACCAGAGTACGTTTCACTTCGACTTGTATAAATAGGTCTTACCTATTTCCACCGAACAAGAAGTTCATTCGGGAATACACAACACTCAGAAAATACTTGCTAGCTTACCATTTGTTAGCCTTCCCACTTTTCTGATACAAGTCGTAGTAACACAACTACTCTTCCAGAATCAACTATTCTGATCTCATCACTTTCCTTGCTTCCCTCCCTAAAACCAACCCATTCTCCTTCACTTTGTGACCGAAGAAAGTCTGGAACGGCCATTTCTTGGTTTAGGCCGGACTTGTACAAATTGTTCTCTCGAATCTAAAGTACTCCCTTACAGTACATTGTTTAGGGTTTAAATCGTTTCTCACCCGTACACCCAAAATTACCGATATTTATCAGCAGAAACCATTTTCACCTACAAATAATTGGTGACCACAGTGGGAGATTGATCTATCGGTTACAATATCAGCTTTCAATTCCTGATTCTATTTTTCAAAACACCGATCCCAACATGGTAGAACTCAGATCCGGATCAGCTGCCGAGAACACCAGCACAAAACACATCCCTGGTGTTAACCTTACTTCCAACCACGTCGTTGTGTCACCTACTGACCACGGTAACACCGAAAGCACTCCTTCAAGTGTAACACCGCCAATCACCAGGGCCAGAGCTGCCGCCGTCTCTAACGTCCCTGCATAACCTACTAACCACGACAGTGCCGAAAGCACCCCTTCGGGCGTTACGCCACCGGTCACCAGAGCCAGGGCCGTCGCTACCGCTCCTAAAGCTTCGTCAAGCATGGCACCTCCAACCACCACTAAGACTCCAATTACCCCACCGACGGGACGAGAAAACGGAGAAACCAGAGGAAGCCGACCCTATGTCGCCATTGCTGATTTGATGGAACGACAGGAAGTTCTCGCTAGAGCCTAGATGGATATGGTTTCAACACAGAAAGAAGTACTCACCTTTCTCAAGGCCCTAGCAGAGCGTCTACCACGTGAGTCACGCCCTCCAGAGCCGTTTAGACACGCCTCCAACACCCCCGACGTTAGCACCTCAGCGGAACACGTCTCTGCGGACGAGGAGATTCGCGCTAGAACCCCATTGGAAAGAAGCCAGCCGTCCAACTTCGTTACGCGAGAGGATATGGAACAACTTCTACGCAACCGAGTCAAGAATGATGAAGTAGACATGCACCAGCATCAACCTCCTTACCCATCTGAAATACAAAGAATCCCTCTTACAAGAGGGTACTACTCTCCTCAATTCACTCTGTATGATGGCACCGGAAATGCACGTGAGCATGTCTCCCACTTTTTGGAATCCCTAGGCGAGCATGAATACAATCACGTTCTTCGTCTGAGGGAGTTTTCAAAATCACTTACCGGAAGGGCGTATACATGGTACAACAGCATCCTGCCGAACAGTATCCCCAACTGGGATATCATGGTTACCGCATTTTACAAGAAGTACTTCTTCGTGTCTGAACAAGTTACTTTCTCAGACCTAGAAAGAATGTACCAGTGGGACAACGAACACCCGAATGATTTTGTTAAGAGATTCAGGGTTCAAGCACTGGACTGCCATGACCCAAACGTGATCGAACAACGTTTGGTGAATACGTGCATCAATGGTATGGCTCATATTTACCGCGCCCTTCTAGAGAACTTGCGTTTCCAGACATTCTCCGAACTCCATGAAGCTGTCAGACGATCTGCAACGACAACACCAGCATTATTGAAAAGAGCTAGACCGACTCGAACCGAAGACATGCGCGAAACTCGCGGGAATAGGCGCCTCACCAACCAGCAATTTAACGCTGGCCCCTCCTCTGTGAATGTAGTAAACGAGAGAGGGAAAAGGAAGGCCCCAGCTGCGGACCATCATCCTAAACGTGAAGCGCCGGCACAACGGGCAACTCCGCCATGGAAGGCCGCCGCTAAAGCTCTCATGAGTCATCACGAAACTGAAGGGAATGCCCCGAAATTCCCATTTCCCATCGAGGAGGTGATTGATCTCTTAGAAGCATGGATTCAAGATGATGTTATCAGACTGCCACCTCCCAGACGCCCACCGACTGAGGCCGAGATGGCGAACCCCAAATACTGCCACTACCACAGATTTGTTCACCACCCAACCAGTGATTGAAACAGACTGAAGCATATCTTCAAAGAAAAGATAGAAGCAGGGGAGCTCCAACTAGGAAACGAGGGAGTACATCGAGACCCACTTCCAGTAAGGAATTGCGGGGTCTCTGGGGACTCCGTGCACGATACTGTACAATCCATAATTCAGCACGTATGCGAAATTCTCTACCTTTCCAAGGTGCAGTTCCAAGATATTTTCGCGGCTCTCAATCGCGTTGTGTCGGGCAAACGGATTTTTCCCTCCATGGAAACCGCGCCAAGGGCCCAAGCTTTCCCAGCGGACGAAATCGAAAGAGGCAACTGGGGACTGCTGACCACATCCCATTTAATAGATATTGAATTCGACAACACACTCATCGATGCGGCCTCTGACTTCAACATTATTACTTTCAAGGCAATCGAAAGTCTGGATTTACGAAACAAGACGCTACCCATTCCGTCTGTGATTAAGAACCCGGGAGGATAAGCCTTGAACGCGCATGGCTACATCAACCTCGAGGTCAAGATAGGAGACGCTATAACGCATAGCAGATTCCACATTGTCAAAGAGCTGGGTTACAACATGATATTGGGGCACTTATGGGTACTCGAAAACAAGGCAAAATTAGGTACATCCCCTCTACCAATGACAACGCTCGAAAGAATCTCCAACAAACCGTCCCACTTGTTTCTGCATCGACGAGTTACCGAGGGAACCCGTACGCCAGGAGAAGACCTGTTGGCGCTAACTCATGGATTCGAAACGCAAGTAAGCCTGGCCGAGCGATCTTCTCTACGACCAGTCATTTCTTCCCCTATTCTATCATGGGGACTCGGCGCAATTACTGACACAAACACCGTCAAGAGATGTGAATGGGGTGCTGGGTCATTCAAACACTTTACAAGAAACTTAGAAGCATCCACCGAAACCGACGTGGACAAGATTCAAACAGCTATACAATGCCTGAACTCGTTTTCAATCGGAGACATAATGATTAAGGTAAACTCGTTTCAAGTTGGGAAGCTGACAGTAAAAATAGCTGCTCGAATTGGTTCTCCTGATGAAAGAGAAGACGAGCCGTATCTGGTGGCAGACGTTCTTTTTGGAGGATACTGCAAGCTCATCAACACAGACAAGCCGGAAGACGTGATAGTCCACTCGCGATGGCTCAAGCTTTCCCATCCCTAAAATGCTAAACTTTTCCAACCACTCTCCCTTTAGTATTTCCTTCGACAGTTTCTCTTGATATATGTATTTCCCCAAGATGAATACACCGTCTGTATTCTTCTCCGGAATTTCATTTTCATTAAAAAAAAATACATCTCTTTCCGAATGGGTTCTCCTGATCTCGGAGAAATACATCCAACTAACCCAAAACCTATGAAAAAGACATTGGCCATCATATCACAACCAGAAATACCTTATTCAATTATTCAAAAAAAAAAAAAAACGGAACGTTAATTGGCGAAGAAGAAGGTAAATATGAGTCTACAAAAAAAAAAAATATCAGGACGACTAAGCAACAAACAGGAACGATAAAAGGGAGAAACTAGTCATCGAAAGATGGAACACGAGTCCCCTAAGTCAAGGCTATTTTCAAGCACTTTTCCCAACAATCTCTCGGGCAGCAAAGATTCCATTCGACGACATTAGTAGCAGCAACCTCAACATCCCATCCTGAAGCAACCTCAGCAGCAACAGCGTCCATCTCTTTTCCGGCACCCGCTTCAACAACTGGTCCAGCATAAGCCACCATGACGCCCCCAATGTCGCCGACGACATCTCCGACGCCAACTCTGAAAGCTGCTTCAGCCTTGTCAAACGCAGCGTCTTCCTCAAAGGTCTTCTCAGCGACCTCTCGGGGAAGATTTCTTGATTCATCTGCATCAGGATCGAGAATTATAATGCCGTCCTGAACGAAGAAGTTACGTTGGCTTTCCTCTAAAAGTCCCACGGGCTCAATTCTCCGTTGTTTCAACCTAGGAGCAGACCGATCCGCCCTAGCACTGGACCGAGAAAAAGTTTTGCTGCACTGGAGCTTCTCAACACACCTGTAGTTGCAGGAAATCCCACAATACACCCCTCACTATATTTTGTTTAACTAATCCATTCAAAAGATAATAGATGAACAACTATGAATGAATGTTTATTAATAACTTTCTTGAATCTTTACACAGGAAAATGGAATTACCTTAAGAACTTACAAATATTTTCCTGTTTCTCTCTCCTAATGACTTACTCTCCAATCCAAAAAAGATCTCTCTCTACAACAGATTCACTCACCTCTTTATATAGGGTAATACATAGTGAGTGACAGCTAAGCTGTCCTTTATTTTCGGGAATGTCTCGCGAAGTGTCGCAGGCGTACAAGTATTCGTATTCGCGACACCTCTTACCTTTCGCCAGATTTCATATCTTCCTGTCGTCATCCAATGCGTCATTCATTATTAATCTTCTGCGACTTCCTCGCAATGTTGTTGTCGGTTGTCTTCGCGAATTGTTGTTGTGGCGATATTATGATCCTACATCTTGCCTCTTCTCATGTCTTCTCTGCGAAGGAGAGAATGTCATGAGAATCAATATTTTTGAACCGCCGCAGCTGTTTATTTGTACTTGTTTCAGTTTCATCTTTCCATACGGACTTCATTACAAATGTCTACTCCTCCATTCTATTTCTGACACGTTTCTTTCAATCGTTTATTCTTGACCATTCACGTCCCTTCTCACATTAAATGCTCTCGCTTCCCCCGAGGATGTTTCTCTCTATATATATTTTTCATATCTTTCTCTTCTCCTTTTTCGTCTTCTCTCTGCAATTTTTCTTTTATCTTCTTCTTCCGCAAGTTGCGCTTCTATCACTGCAAATCTTCAATCTTTTTTATCATATCTTAATCTTCGATTCTTTATCCATTCCCATATTGATAATGGCTTCACTTAGTCGTATGTACAAACCCCGCTTTATTGAGATTCAGAAAAAGTTGCAAGATAAAGGTTTCGCTCTTTCTACCATTCCTAATCAAAGATGTTCATCTATACTTACTGCCAAGCTTTTTTCTGATCATCAATGTGATGATCAGAATATTATTGTTTCGCTAGGTCAAGTTCTCGCAGGACTTCCCATTCCTTTATATGATCCTGAAATGCCACTTTTTTATGAAATCCTTTCTCATGCGAACTTCTCGCGAATTTGTCTACCAACTATGTGGCGATTGTATCCGCCTAATGCTCGAGTTTGCCGGTCGTGGTCTTTGGCAAAGGATCTCTATATCCTAACAGTGCCAGAGATCCCGAATATGTAAATTTAGAAATAATCCCTGAGAAATATACTGTAGAAAACTTTTTTGAAAATTATGACGTAATAGGCATGAGAAATAAGAAATCTCGCTGGGGCGCTCGGTTGAAGAGAAGAGATAACATCCCTGAGGATAAATTGCTCATGCAAGATATCGACTGGCATTCGGGTAAGAACACTACTCCTCGCCACTCTAAAGATGAGAGGTGGTGGGTTGTTCCTTTGCTCTTAAGTGGACCTTACATAGCAGGTTCGCATGTACTCCCTGCAAATCTCGCAGGCTATCATCCTTGGGAATTTAAGTGGACCAAGAAGGCGGAAGAGGTACGTCTCCATAGTTTGCTTTTGCAATCCCTCTTTCCTCTTGTATTCATTGAGTTTGTAAATTTTCCAGATTGCCAAACTGAGGAAAAGTTACAAAGCAAATCCACTGGCAAACACCTTGGCAATACTTCGATCGCTTACGGATGAAGTAAGAAATATCCTTTTTGTATTACTTAACAATATTGTTGCCTCTATTTCTTATCTTTATTCGTACGCGAAGGTTGACGCTGAGGAAACGATAGCTGCGAAGGTTAAAGGCAAAACTAAAGCCAATGCACGCAAGGATAAGTCTTCTGCTCCACCATCTAAGAAGCGAAAAGTTCAGCCTTCCTCTTATCTTAGCTCAAGTTCTGAGTCTTCCGATGAAGATGATAATGATAATGTTTTGGATTCATCTATCCAAAATGAAGCTCAATCAACCAATTCTCCTATGGATCAATTGTTCAGCATCTTCTCGGATTCTCTTCAAGGAATGGGAGATACTCACCTGACTTCTATATGCGAGAGCCTCGCTACTGTATGCAATGCTACACCTCGGATGGCAATGACTCTTTCAAAGGAGTTTCTAGATCTGTATCCCCTAGCTTCTTAAATGCACTTAATTCGTTGGTATGTTCGACCTCATGTTTCCCTTCCAACTTCATTTTTTAATTTATATCTTAATAGCCTTTTTATCTTTCTTTGCAGGCTGGAAAAACTTCTTTTGTGGTTGCCTCAGATCTTGAGAGGAGGTATAATATTCAATTGAAAAAGAATACCCAATCTTGCACAAGGATCAAAGAATTAGAAGTTGAGTCCGCGAGATATCGCGAAAAGATCCAACAATTGGAGACTCGAGCCGCGAGAAAGACAAAGTTACCACTCTCGTAATGCTAATCAAAGAACTTTATGGTATAAGAATTTCTTCTCTCTTATTATTTTTATTTTATCAATTTCTGTTGTTGCTACCTGACTTATCACTTTCGCAGATGTATATAACCTCTCCGAAGAAGCTATTCTTCTCCATTCATTTCCTGAGCCTATGGATAATGATACTCTCCTCGCTCATCTCAACAACTTTTTAAGTAGTTCGTCAAGCAAAATTAATACTCTTTCATTAAATGAACTCCAAACCAAGTACCGCCTCTTAGAAATTGAGCACAGATCTAGTTTAAGTACAGCCAACCAGTTTAGACAAATGTATCTCGAATCTCATGAGGAAGCCAAAATTTTAAGGAAGAAAATTAGTGACCATATAGATGACAAAGATCGCATTGCTAATAATGGTGCCTGCATTAGCAACATTTCAAAAGTCCCTTCTCGAAGTGCAAATGGAGCGAGATGAATTGCTTCGTTAATTTTTTACTTAATCGAGCGAGAAAACCAAATTCGTTCACTTCTTATTATAAATAATGATGATGAATTCGCTTGGGCGCGAAAATCTTAGATAATGCCAGGAATAATTTAGGTGTTGATGTTAGTCTTCATACCGAGCATACTTCCTTGGTTAAAGATATAATATCGATGAGAAGGTTACTTATTATACCTTCATCTTTTCTTACCTCGCATAATATTGTTGTTGAGTTGTTAACTTATCGTTGTCTACTTGCAGAGTCCGAAAAAAGATTTCAAGCAAGGATTGAAGAACTTGAATCCGAGAAAGCACAGCTCGCAAAGAATCTCAACCTTCGCGAGAATAAATATTCCAAGTTGAAGAATCGGTTTCAAACTACAGTGGCGAATTTTAATAATGATGCCGTTCGTTTTCGCAATGAAGCCATGGAGTATGTTTGTAAAGATCATAAAATCCCTCTTTCTTCATATCCTTGGCTTTCCGAAGAAGTTCCTGAGAATTTGCCTGTCTCGGACATTTCGATAGTGAAGCCGCGAAGAAGAAAATTTAGGCGGCGAGAATAATAGAATTGAAGGATCGGATAGAGGAGAAGAATCGCCAAAGAGATAATTCTTTTTGTTTCTTTATTTGCGTGTAATATCTGTGCATTTCGTGTCCTTTTTGTAAACTTCTTGGGTTTGTTGTCCGTAAATTCCATCTTCATTCCCCTTTCTTGGCAGTTTTTTCCTTGTAATATAATTGGCTAACATTATTAATGTATAACTCTTTCATTGGAAGATGGATAACAATATTTCATCTTTTCCATCCCCGTATTTGCCTCTGTTATGCATCTTCAGATGAAAGAATGAAATTTCTGAGATTTTGCACTTTCTTCTTCTGATCAGGAATGATGTTTAAATTTATAATTGCGATGAAATCGCAAGAACTTTTCATTAAAGAAGAGATTTTTTGGTCTCGCCTTATCATTTTTGGTGGACTTCTAAGCTTGACCTTCCTAAGTAAAGGTCTTACTCTGCCACCCTTTATTGCGACAAGATCGCAGGACGTCTTTACACTTGCATGTAAAAACCCATTGACCTTGTCTTATCATTATTCAAGTATTTTTGCCTCTGCAGGATATTTAGCTTGCGACAATATGACAGGCCTAAATTTTCTTGCGAAAGTAAAGCCCCGTGACATTGTCGTCTTGCGACGAAATCGCAGGACGTCTTTACACTTGCATGTAAGGACCCATTGATCTCGTCTTACCCTCGCGTTAGTATTTTTGCCTCTGCAGGATCATTGCACAAATATGACAAGCCTAAGTTTCCTTGCGGAAACAAAGCCTCGTGACATTTGCGTCTTTGGCACTTATCAGCTCCCTAATGGAGGGTGCCGCCTTATCACCTCCCTGGTTGCCCCTTCAAGGAGGCATACATCGGCCATACAAGGCTAGCTCCTCCCATCCGGTCTTAACAACAACCAGTTGTTTTCGCAGCCTCTTATCCCTTATACCTATAGAGTTTATGGTTACAAGGCTGCACCCTAAGTGGAGTTTTCTTCGGCAGAGTGCGGCAAGATGCGCCAAGACTTGTCAAGAATGGTAAGGAAGTTCCATGCTCCCGCACTCTTGACTCAACCGTGTACCCTCGGCGCCTTGATCATATGCTCGACTCCTTGAAAGAGACCCTCGGTCGCCCAACCAGGGTATAACCTACATATATAGTTGGGAATCCAAGGTATCTCCTCCGGGATAGGCTTTCATGGGCCCCAAATCTGCATGACCCGGGTTCCGGGCGGTGTAACCTTTTCCCTGAGCCATGTTAAGAGATACCCCCTTATATGACGCACTTTAGGTCTTACATTTGCCTCTTACGAAATGTAATTCGCGAACTAGGGTGTACGCCATAAAGGTTCGTCCCATTCATTTATTCATTCATTGTTGTTAAATCATTCATTCATTCATATTTAATTGCTGTCTGATATTTAATTTGCGAAGGTATCGCACAATGTTGTTCATTCATTTTTGCCTCAGATTCTTGTACAATCTTCTTGTCGAAATTCTCACGTATCATTTCTTCTTAGTCTTGCCTTTGATATACCTTTGTCGATTATTTATCACAGACCATTCATCTTACTTTTTATGCCTTTTGTTCGTTGTACTCTTTGCCTCAGCGTTATCCCAATCCTTGAAGGACTCCTTCCCATCGTAACGTTCGCCTGCTTCCATGCATTCATCTGCGGCACTTCTCGATGAACTACAACCAATTATCGTTGCAGCATCGTAACATTCGCCTATTCTTGCGGCACTTCGCGATGCTTCTTCATTTCTTATCTCTATAGTATCCACCATCAGCTTCTCTTTTCGCTGTTCATCTTTGATATTCTGTTTCCAACCTTTCCTTTTAGCATTTCTCTCTTCACAGCTCTCCACGTCAACCTCATAACATTTCTGACCTTCCTTCCAATCTCCCTTTATAATTCCAATACCATTTGGATGTGGAAATTTTATGCATTGATGGTATGTTGATGCTACTCCCAAGATTTCGTGCAGCCATGGTAGCCCGATTAATGCGTTATAAGGAGATTCCACGTCAACCACGCAAAATAAAATGTCAGCTGATAACCCTTGTAAAGGTATCCTCATGTGAACCTCACCTTTAGGTTTGTTCGCTGTGCCGTTAAAACCGTAGATTTTGTACGTTGAAGGAATCAAATCTTCATCCTCTCCACCCATGGTCTTATAAGTATGGTAAAACAGAATATTCACCGAACTACCAGTGTCGATTAGGATTCTATTGATTGCCCAACAATTTTCCGCTTCGTCATCTTCTCCATCAACTGGTCTTGGATTAATGTCTAGTCGCACCACCAACGGGCTATCATGTGCTTCTCTTCCTTTGGGTATCTCGTCAGCAGAGAAAGAAATAATTTTTAGTTGCCAATCTTTCAATTGCGACTTTCTCGCCAAAGTTCATCACTTCTTTGTTATGAAAATCTCTTGCATATACTCTACTAAGCACATTATCGTGAAAATCTTCAATTGTACGATATGAATGAACTATAGAGTTGCAAAATAGATTTTTGGCCTTTGTTCCCACTTCTATTACGAATGCTTCTTTTCCCTTCTTTGAAACTGTTCTTTGCACTTCTGATGGTGATGTTGTTAGTACTTGCTTCCCTTTCTCTTTATTTTTTAGAAAATGAGCCAATTTCCCCGATCAATCATTTGAGGATGATTCTCTTTATGATACCGCAATCATTTGTTAGATGTCCATGAAAGCGATGGTAAGAACAATATTCGTGACTTGTCACTTGGTGGTGGTTCACTCCTCGCATTCCATGGTGGTGGTACGTCCTCCATTACAAGTATAGCTTCCCAAATTTTCTCAACACTAGCATTCAGTGGTGGCATTCGATCTCTTCCCATACCACTCTGCGATTTCTTGGCCTTCCATGGTTATTCCGCCTTTGTCCTCCATAAGTTTCTTGCATATGATCTAATCTCTCGAATTTTATTATTGTTGCCGCGGTTGTGGTAGTTCCTTTCTCTATCAAACTCCTCCCGATCTCGGCTTCCCATTGCCACTATTTTTCTGTTGTCCATCGTCAACTCGTTTTTCAGGTTGCCCTTGCGAAGTGGTCGCCACTGAATTTAAAAATTTTGGTAATAAACTTGCATTCGCAGCGTTCGAACTTGTATTCGCAACCGGGTATGATTCCATTTCATTTTGTCTTTCTTCCAAAGCAATGTATTCTTCTTGGAGTTCTCGCAGCTCGGCCATCGTAATCGTATTTTTAATTCTGAATATTTGAATGTATAACAAACTTGTTGCGAACAGAGCATTTACAAATGATAAAATGAGATATCTTTCCTCTACCCTTCCGGCCATTTCACTGCACATTGTCCTCCATCTCATTGTCAAATGTCTTAAACTCTCGCCAACTCTTTGTTTCAATCCGAATACATCTTCAATTCCTGGTCGCGTGGAATTGTTACTTATATACGCTCCCAAGAAAATAGTTTGTAAATGGTTGAATGACGAGATTGTGTTTCTCGGTAATCCTTCAAACCATTTCAGTGCTTCTCCAATTAAGCTTGATGCGAAGTATTTGCACAATATGGCATCATGATTCTCCCTTGTAACATACATCTCATATAAGCCTTGATGTGTTGTATCGCACAGGTTGTTCCATCGAAAATGTTGGTTAATGCAGCAGATTGCATTTAGGTGGTATTCCTCCCATTTGTACTTCTATTGTGAAAGGAGTCTTCGCAGCTTCTGCGATGGCTTCATCCAACCTGTCTTCTTCCTCCTTCCTTCCTACTGTTTAACAATTTTCTCATTTCTGCTAGTTCTTTCAAGATTTGCTCATTTTCCTCAGGGTTTGATTCTGCTGGTCTTTTTAGCTCTGCCTCTCGCCTCCTGCGTTCATGCCTGTTTTGACCTTCTTGTCCACTATTTTCTTCTCTCCTTTCTCTGCGACTTTCTCCTTCGTCTCTTTCATCAATTCGCACACCATTATATCTATTGTTCTCTCTTCTGGATTCTCTATCAACTCTCCTCTGCATCCTTTCGTATTCTCCATTGGTATTTCTATTGACACGATCTTGTGCTCGCCTCCTCTCTCGGTTGTCGTGATTATTTTCTTTGGATTGCTTCTTCCAATTCTTGGTTTTCCACTCTGCTCTTACTCTCTCTCTCTCGCGGGCTAAGCGTGCTTGTTCGGACATAATGTTTCTCAATGTCGTCCACGATCTCTTTTTGCCTTCTCAACGCTTCTCTTCCATGCGGTATTGCTCTTCCTTCGGTAATTTGGATCATTTGGCCCCCGAAATCGCCTAGTTCCTCGATTTTCTTCATTCTGCTCATCTTGGAAATTCTCGGGATGGGGAATATAACGATCTTCTGCGTCCTCTCTTCTTTCATGATGTTCTGAGCTGAGATTTTGTGCTTCCCGTTGGTTTTCTACCTCTATAATTTCTGTTGGTAAAACTCTCCTTCTTTCTTCCCTAGTCGATCTTGAACTCGATCTCGCAGTGCTTCTCGATCTTCTATTTTGCAATCTTATATTTTCCATTCTTAATTCATGATTCTGTCTTGTCAAGTTTGCTCGTTCCTCTGCCTCTAGTCGCCTCTCTTCATGTATCGTTTGTCTCAATGTTTCCAATGTTGTGAGTTCTTCATTTCCTGGATTCATTTCTCCATTCATTCTTTGATCTTCTTCTCTTTGTCCATTGTTTACTAATTGTTGCTCTTCTTCCCTTTCATCCTCGAGAATCCAGTCCTCCAAGTGTGCACACTTACTCTATCGTAATCCACAGTTTCATTTGCTACTGGTGGAATTAAAGCTTGGACATGATTCTCTTCATCATTCCTCATATTCATCCTCGACGATTCTCCTCTTTCATTTCTCCTTTCTCCAGCAAGTCTTCCACTTCTTCTCACCGGTTGTTCAAGTACATTTCTTCTTCTAGCCATTTCTCTTTTGGTAAATTCTTTGAAAATCCTCTCAAATTTCTTCCTTGTTAACTCTCTTCTTTTAATGCTGTTCAAAGCCTGTTTCTAGCGCATATGTAGTTGCAGGAAATCCCACAATACACCCCTCACTATATTTTGTTTAACTAATCCATTCAAAAGATAATAGATGAACAACTATGAATGAATGTTTATTAATAACTTTCTTGAATCTTTACACAGGAAAATGGAATTACCTTAAGAACTTACAAATATTTTCTCTGTTTCTCTCTCCTAATGACTTACTCTCCAATCCAAAAAAGATCTCTCTCTACAACAGATTCACTCACCTCTTTATATAGGGTAATACATAGTGAGTGACAGCTAAGCTGTCCTTTATTTTCGGGAATGTCTCGCGAAGTGTCGCAGGCGTACAAGTATTCGTATTCGCGACACCTCTTACCTTTCGCCAGATTTCATATCTTCCTGTCGTCATCCAATGCGTCATTCATTATTAATCTTCTGCGACTTCCTCGCAATGTTGTTGTCGGTTGTCTTCGCGAATTGTTGTTGTGGCGATATTATGATCCTACAACACCAGGGTCCTTCACCACCTTCCCATTCCTCCTCCATGTTCACCGAACCCAAGAAAGTCCGAACACGCGGCCGCACTTCACCGAGATAGATAGAAGGAAGGTTCTTGATAATTCCACCAGTTTCATGGAACAGAGATTCGATTCTACCTAATGCCTCCTCATAAGAAGAAAACTGGTCTTCACCGATTCCAAAGTTTTTCTCTGAAGAATTAAAGGTATGGCTGTCTCTGGAGGATCCCATCATACACTACAAAGAACAGAGAAAGTGGTCAAGTTCTCACCCATCTATACTAACAACATACATAAGAAAGAGGATAAAATGAGAATCGGAAGAAAACACGAGACGATACCTGTGAAGAGGATGGGCGCGGACGAACTATGCGAATGGAGGGTTCAAGATCATCTTTTATGTTCAGCAGAACGATGCAATCCCGAAAAGGAAAGTTTTTATACTAGCCGTGAGTTAAGGCATGATATCCGATCCTAATTAAACTTCATCCCATCAGTCAATATAAGGGAAAGCCTCATGCCTGGTTGTGCAAAATAATTAGGGTTTGGTGAGAGAACGTGGAAGAACGTGTTTGAGACACGCTAACTCGTGTTTTGCTTTCCCGCCGCCAGCACTGAGATTCGGAAGCAAAACCGGTAACGTAACCTAAGCAGAAGGAGTAACGCCCCTTTTGTGGGCATAACACTCTCGGGTTTTTGAAGAGAAAAGAACTTCCTGTTTGAGCCAAGGAAAAGAGGCAGTTGGGCCCTTGAAGGCAAATCACCAAGCTAACCGCGCAACGTCTTGGTCCTACCACGCCACACCGTCCGTACGTTTCTGAAGACAAATCACCAAGCAAACCGCGCCTTGCCATGGCCGTACCACGCCAAGCCGTCCACTCCATTACCGCAGGCCCTATCATGCCAGACTGTCCATGCCATGGCTTGCCACGCCGATACCAACAACTCGTCAAGCTAGTATCATGATGTTCCCTAACCCAACCAAGATGATGAGTAGCCAGATCAAGTCGACGTCTCTCACCTCACCGCTTCACGGTTTACGCAAATAAAATCTAGGCAAGGCTGCCAAACGCGGGATCATGAACTCTCCTTACCAAAAATAGCAACCGTGTCAAGCCATTCAACATGCTTTCCTTCCCAAGACTACGCCACCCCTTGGCCCCACGTGCCAAACCGACCACCATACTTTTCCTTCCAAGACCGCGCCCGCTTTGCCTCGGTGATGTACGGCCAGACCAAGCCAGAAACTTTCGTCTCACCACTCCACGGTATGCATCCCCAGTACAACATACGAAGGGCCGCCAACACTGGAAGCAAGAACTCTCTTCACCCCTCAAAAAGGTTAGTCGGATTTTCCTGACCATCTTTGCAATGATTTACATCTTGATTCTGTCCTTGTCTGTCACCATCATATGCTTACCTCGCAACAAGGCACCTGTTCCGAGCTAAGCAGGGGACTTAATGTTGATGGTGGTTTTTCGCTTAGGGGTAAAATCGTAAAACCCTAGTCAGATAGTGACGTCACAGATTTTGAGTAATAATGTCCAAACCAAGCACATTTATTGAACCCTTTAATTTGTCTGCGAGAAAATTACCAGGGTACCTTTTTTTAATGCTGATTAAGGTTTCGACAAACCAAAACCCTAATTCTCACACCGCATATGCCAATGGCTAACCATGCCAGCCACACCTACCGCGCCAAAGCATGCCAACCATGCTAGCCGCACCCCTGTGCCAATGGCTAACCGTGCCAGCCACCCCTACCGCGCCAAAGCATGCCAACCATGCTAGCCGCACCCCTGTGCCAATGGCTAACCATGCCAGCCACACCTACCGCGCCAAGGCATGCCAACCATTCTAGCCGCACACCTGTGCCAATGGCAAACCATGCCAGCCACACCTACCGCACCAAGGCATGCCAACCATGCTAGCTGCACCCCAGTGCCAATGGCAAACCATGCCAGCCACACATACCGCGCCATGCCAAACGCACCTTGCCATGGCCCCATGCCAACCTAGTCGCGCCACCTTGCTGTCTTTCCCTACACGGCTACCCAAGCGAAGGCGTGCAATAATCAACGGTCGCCCTTCAATCCCAGGAGCAAATCCTAGCCGTCCGAGGTTACCAAACGACCTTTGGCCCAAAACCCTAGCTTGGTCACGAACCTAGCCAAGCTAGCCACGTCATGCGCCCATGGAAAACCCTTGGCCCCACATGCCAATCCAAACCGCACCTAGCCAAGCTAGCCACGCTATGCGCCCATGGCAAACCCTTGGCCCCACATGCCAAGGAAAACCGCACCTAGCCAAGCTAGCCACGCCATGCGCCCATGGCAAACCCTTGGCCCCACATGCCAAGCCAAACCGCACCTAGCCAAGCTAGCCACGCCATGCGCCCATGGCAAACCCTTGGCCCCACATGCCAAGCCAAACCGCACCTAGCCAAGCTAGCCACCCCATGCGCCCATGGCAAACCCTTGGCCCCACATGCCAAGCCAAACACGCCTTGCCTTGGCCCTAGCCAAGCTATCCGCACCATGTGCCCATGGCAAACCCTTGGCCCCACATGCCAAGGAAAACCGCACCTAGCCAAGCTAGCCACGCCATGCGCCCATGGCAAACCCTTGGCCCCACATGCCAAGCCAAACCGCACCTAGCCAAGCTAGCCACGCCATGCGCCCATGGCAAACCCTTGGCCCCACATGCCAAGCCAAACCGCACCTAGCCAAGCTAGCCACCCCATGCGCCCATGGCAAACCCTTGGCCCCACATGCCAAGCCAAACACGCCTTGCCTTGGCCCTAGCCAAGCTATTCGCACCATGTGCCCATGGCAAACCCTTGGCCCCGCCATTCCAAGCCAAACCACACCCTGCCTTGGCCCTAACCAACATAGTCGCGCCACCATGCTGGCCTTCCCTACGCGGATACCAAAAATAAAGGCGTGCGACAATCAACGGTCCCCCTTCAATCCCAGGAGCAAATCCTAGCCATCCAAGGTTACCAGACAACGCATGGTAACCTTTGGCCCGAAAACCTAAGTTTGGCCACGCCAAACCATGTCATGCCAGCGACATGCCAACCTAGCCGCGCCACCATGCTGGCCTTCCCTACGCGGCTTCTAAAATGAAAGCGTGCAACGATCAACGGCTATCTTTCCTCTTGAGATGCAAAATCTCGACCGTCGAAGGTCACCAAGCTAGCAAGTCTCCCAAGTACGACTTTCCAGGAAAGAACAACATGATACATGTTTTTCACAAAAACATTCGAGACATCAACACATATCACAAACTGGGGGATCCTCTTTGGGTATTGGTTTGGCGGTTTATAGCGTGCGGCGTACACTACGCCCTTCATAAGGAAGTGTCATAAGGGTGAGGTGGTTAGTAAATACAGGGAGTTAATGGTGAAACGCTCTTGGGACATCAATTCCATACGTTAACGGTTTTATGGAACATCAATTCCATGCGTTAACGGTTACCACCTCCTCCCATTTACTTACCCATTATTTCATTCCTTAATGAGACCAGAGTACGTTTCACTTTGACTTGTATAAATAGGTCTTACCTATTTCCACCGAACAAGAAGTTCATTCGGGAATACACAACACTCAGAAAATACTTGCTAGCTTACCATTTGTTAGCCTTCCCCCTTTTCTGATACAAGTCGTAGTAACACAACTACTCTTCCAGAATCAACTATTCTAGTCTCATCACTTTCCTTGCTTCCCTCCCCAAAACCAACCCATTCTCCTTCACTTTGTGACCGAAGCAAGTCTGGAACGGCCATTTCTTGGTTTAGGCCGGACTTGTACAGATTGATCTCTCGAATCTAAAGTACCCCCTTGCAGTATATTGTTTAGGGTTTAAATCGTTTCTCACCCGTACACCCAAAATTACCGAAATCAGCAGAAACCATTTTCACCTACAAACACATGCATAAAAGGTTCACTCTTGGTTACGATTATTTCGTCCATAACTAAGTCATTTGTCTCAGTTGACTCATATGTCGACTCAAGTAACTTACGTGTTGACTCAAGTATCCTACGTGCCGACTCTAGTTGAGGAGAAATATAAGAATCTTGCTCATATGACCGGTACGCGTGTGGAATTGGGCTCACCATGGTATGACCCATATCCTTCAAAAGGATGGCGTTCCCAACCACTATTCACACTATGATCATAATAGGAATAATGTCCATGTTGCTCAGTCGGATATTCGTTGTATTGGCTATTATAATACCAGTTCGACATTCTCAACACAAAATAAACCCACTGACAACGGATTCGCGGGTGTTCAGAAAACCTTACCTCCCGTTCCAGACGGGAGATGAACCGCCGAAGTCGACTCGGGCCACGACTCCTATGTCATGTACGAACCCGAGGGGCCGAGACAGTATTGTAACTGTCGTCCTTCCCTGTAGCAGTTTTATTTAAATCAACCCTTCCTTAGGGTTTTTAAAAAAAATAAAATAAAATAAATAATGTCCAAAAGTCCCAAAAGTTCAAAAAGTGTCCAAAAATTACACAAAAAATTACAAAAAAAATAAACCCTATTTACAGTTTCTAAAAATAAAATAGAATAAAATAATTATATACAAAATCCTCTTCTTCACTCCTTTTGGATTCCTCTTTTGTTTCCTTCTTTGGCTTCGCTTTTCTTTTCAGCACTTTCTCTCTTTTTCTTTAGCTTAGCTCCAAATCTGAAAACAAACAAGAAATACCAAAACGCGTAAAAAAGAACAAAAATAATAAACCTAAAATAAATCTATACACAAGTCCGCGTCAGCGGCGCCAAAAATTGATTGTATTTTTCAATGATGTTGTATTAAAAGGTTTCGAACTCTAAGACTTGTGAAGATTAAATTTAAAGATTTAACGAAAATAATAAACAAAAGCGAGAGTCACTGGGTCTAGGATTCCACCGAATTCATATCATAAGGCTCAATTATTTATTCTCAACAATTATCACTCAATAAATAAAATAACACCGACTCTTATTTTTGCCAAGGTAGATTCTCAAAATATTAGTTATAAATCCTAAGCATGGGACATCAAAACGTCTAAGCAAGCATGACCCATCGAATGATATGAAAACTAATTAATCAAAATCATATTTCAATTTTAATTAGTGCAAAAGTCATAAAAATAATTAATTAAAATTACCCACGTATGGCATTTGACTTCCTCCATCGTCCCAGTGATAGGTCTAGCTCCTCATGATGCAAACACACTCAAAAAGATAATTCATTGCTCAAAAAGGTGTTTCTATAGAAGAATTATAATGGAGCAGAGATTTTCAACAGTGATAGGGCGTTACAAAATCTTCTGTTACAAATGCTGTTACAAAGTAAAGATGACAGGTCCTATTCAAACAGTGATATATTCTTCGTCTTCTTATACTTCGCCTGAAAGTGCATGAACTCCGACCAAAACTCTTTGCAGCCTTATGTGCTCGCTACTTTCTACCCCTAACTCTCCATGATGTGATTTTGAAGTTGTTTGTAAAGTGGTAGTAAAGTTCGTTCAACTCGGGTTTGTAAAGGTTTGATTTAAGAAAATACTAAAAACAAAGAAAATATATTCAAAAGAATGTCACAATATCGAGAGATACTAGGACTTCGAATTCCACCATTAATCACATTCAATTGGTTCATATAATGACTCATAACAATTCTAGCTATTTTGGTGACTCTTTTCTTTGCCAAAAGTAGATTTCTAAAATATTAGATGTAAATCACAAGCATGGTGTATCAAAAGATATTACGTCTAAGCATACACCATCAAACGAAATCACAACTAATTAGTGAAAATCATAAATCAATTAAAATAAGTGCAAAACGTCTTAAAGAATCAATTATAGTTACCAAACAATTGTGATAAGGCTTCCTCCGTCGTCCCAGTGATGGGGTTTAGCTCATGATATCAAACACTCGCTTAAAATAATAATCCATAGCTCAAAGAGTGTTTTTATTGGAGAAATTTATGAGAAAAAGAACAAAACAAATAAAACTGCATGATTATAAACGTTACAGATAGAATTACGAAGATAATGAGATAAAATAAGACTGCTGATTTAAGATCGCCTCCTCGTGTCGTGATATTACAATATTTTTCTACGACTGTCCTTAGCAAAGCACAAAGTTCTTCGTCTTCTTCTTCTTCCTGCCGCAGGAAACTCACTGCAGCTCCCTGGTCTTCTCTGCAACTACCCCCAAGGCCTCCGTCCGAACCCCTAAACTCTCGACAGACCCTTCTGTGTTTCCTCCCCTCTCTTATATACACCACAGCTCTCTTAAATCACGAAGAAATATCTGTTTTCTTTCACCGGAAGACACGGGACTTTCCCTTTACTCTCTTATTTCACGCGTTCTCAATTGACCCTGATTTGTTCAAAACTCTCCAAAAATATAGAAACAAATATACAGAATATATCTTTTCTCATTCTATCCACGTACCTTCCAAGAGAAACAACCAATATCCGATAACTTTTCCTCCCCTATTTTTTTGTCGAAACTTCCATATGCAAACCTTCTCACACGTCTCTGTTGATATCCAAAATCTTCTAAACATAGCAGTAAACCTAGCAGAGAAGATAC
Organism: Papaver armeniacum; assembly: GCA_023531295.1. Lineage (NCBI taxonomy): Eukaryota > Viridiplantae > Streptophyta > Magnoliopsida > Ranunculales > Papaveraceae > Papaver > Papaver armeniacum. The sequence continues at coordinate 191,664 of JAJJWW010009689.1, forward strand.
GCTTTCCTCAAATAGCTTTCAAATATTCGAACCAATCACCCGAGATATTCCCGGTCACTGAATCAATTAGAATCGATTGATGTAGTCTTTTCTTACGTGGGTAAATCAATTAATTCGCCTGATTTATCATAACAGTCCCAAACCAAGTCATATCCCGCACAAAATTCACGAAAAACTCGTCCAAATTATGACCAGGAATAACTCGCAGGTTCACCAGAAATTTCCCGCCAAGAACTTGCTTTCAAATGATGAAGATGGTGTCCCCTTAACCATTCATGGGGTGCCAATAACACTTGGGTGTCCTGGGGTGTAAATAGCAAGTTGGTGTCCCTTAGTAACTGAGGTGTCCCTTATCCAAATGAGGGGTGCCTTTAGTGATTTTCTCCCACGAGCGCAAATACCACTTTTCGAGCCAATTTTTCCATACATGTTTATTTCTCCAAAAATACCTACAAAGAGATAAAATACCAAAATAAGTACAAAATTGAGCACTAACAATGTATGTAATTGAGATTATATCATACACAAAAATGTGTTTATCAAATACCCCCAAACTTATTATTTGCTAGTCCTCGAGCAAATCAAATCTACAAAATAAAATCTTAACTCACTGTCGCAGGCATCGTCGATTGCATTTAGCGTATGCAATAAGCCTTTAAACCCCTAGGTGGCCCTAGTGGCCGAGTTATAGTCTCGGGAGGGTTTACAAGAGATATACCCACAAAACCTTTACACTGAAGACCCTAGCTATCTATGCAGAACCTTGGAAGGCACTAAAGAATCTCCTTGGTTGGCATACTTAATGACTACATGAGGAAGTAACCTGATGCGAAATTTTAATTGATGTACACGAGTTTGCACTCAAGCATACTAAAAATTCATATATAAGTCACAAAGCTCTACTTAGATAGTTTCTGGACATCATAACCGGAGTCAACCAATCACATGGATAGATTAAGAAGATGGATGTAGAGAAAAACGTAGATGGTTTTGATGTTGACTAGGTGAATGGTGTTTCTCATATCTGTCTGAAGGCCACTGCCAAAACGAACCTATCCTAATGGGTGAGATCTTTGGTCTGGACTAATATCAACACACTGGCACATACAAGGGAACCAGTGGTCGATAATCCTAACTCTAGGTCAACACAACTGGCATATACAAGGGTACCAGTGGCCCACTTTATTGAATTTATTCTGGTTGGTCTAATGGTCTGGTCTCAATTTTTTTTTTCTTTCTTTTTTTTTGGTATCTCAATCACTCTATTTCACCCTAGCAGTGGTAACAACTTGAATCGTGAGCCCCACCTAATCACTTAGAGAAACATATTTTAAAGAAAACAAAATAAAAATAGAAGTGAAAAGGATTCAACTAGATATGGCGAAACTACCATGTTTTTTCTTTAATTCTAACACCTGAGCTCTGTGCTTTTATGAATAGACTCTTTAGATATTTCCATCTAATCAGATTGGTTCCTCAACTCCTACAACCAAGATGCTTCCATCCACTTAAATTAGTTAGTGCCATCCTTAATAAGCATAAATTTCTAGGCTCTGGAGTTTATTTATTGCAACTAAAAAGTTTCTCCCATACCCCCAAACTTAAATCTAACATTGTCCTCAATGTTCTAAAGATAAAATTAAAAGCATGAACAAGGAGAAACTGTTACCATTTTAAGTAAAAGAGTTAAGGAAAGATATTACCGTGTCGCATGAGATTGGGTTACCTCCCAAGAAGTGCTAAGTTTAAAGTCTTCAGCCAGACTAAGAAAGGATTAGTCACCTCATAGAATCATAAAGTAATAGCCGAAATATCTGTGGGTCATCAAAACCAAATAGAGCTATCACAAGTAAAAGGAATCTGCAACATGCCAAGAAAATGAACAAATAAAGCACACCCTTGTCTAGTTTCCTATTTAAGACAACTACATCTAGCCGTGGTTCAGGTTCAGGCTCTATAACTGGGTCGAGATAAAATATTTTCATGTGCTGGAATTCCTCAAAGCTAAGATCCTGTTCAGGTTGTAAAGTCTGTAAAAACTCAAATAAGAACTTAGAAGCACATAATAATAACCTGAATAATTGAGGATCCTATAAGTCAATCAGGTTTGACTCACACAATTGACCACGATGAAAGTGGTGGTCAATTTTAGGAAAATGTGTCGATTCTAATCTCCTAAAGTACTTAGGTTTAGTCTCAAAACTTAATAATTGACACATCTGAAACATATACGTTCCCACAATTGGTTGAAAAATTGGTGGGAAAACAAAATCAATCTTGGTATCATAGCCTGGGTAAACCACATCAACCAGAGGATGGGTTTCTAACAACTGAACTTCCCTATGGACATTACTAGGTTCAGGAAAACGTGTATGAAGATAATCTTTTAAAATGGTTGAGGCACATATGTCAAGTCCCAAGTGAGGGAGCTTTCTATGCGTTAAAGCACATGGAGAATGATAATCACCCCCAAACTTAGAGATTTCAGTGTTTCTAGAAAGACTAGTCACAACTTCCCTAATTTATAGGTCATCAGATTCCTGAAAATGGTCAATTGCTTCTTCTAAGTCTGGTACATCCTCACTCATCTCTACAAGTTCATTTTCTTTGTCTAAGACTAATATTTCTAAATCGCTGGACTCTAAAACAATATTCTCAGAAGAAACTCGTTCCTCTAAACCATTATTGGCTTCGTAATCAAAAGGAAATACTACATCGTCTAAAACGGGGGTATCTCTAGACAAATCCTCGTCCTTTTGAATAGGTGAATAATTATTAAAATTATTTGGATTTGAACTAGAAACATTATCATTATTAAGCTCAATTGGAGTAACAAATTTCTGATCACTATGCCTACTTATTTCAAATTCTTCATCAGTACTATCCTCATCATAATCATCATTATAATAACATGAAAATGGTTGAACCTCATCTAAAGTAGTGTTACCAATTCTATCCTTGTCATCTTAATTATGTGAATAACTATCCTCATTTTCAAAGGTACTATTGGAAACACTATATTGGAAATTAAGACTATCTTGAGCAGTTCTTTATTGGGCCTCTAACAACATTTTCTGAGTCGACTCACATGACTTCCTGATTTTATGTAGGAAAGAAGGTTCACACGTTGCATTGCTTTCGTCCATAACTAAGTCATTCATCTCAGCTGAACTACGTGTCGACTCAAGTAACTTTTGTGTCGATTCAGCTAACTTACGTGCGGACTCTAGTAGAGAGGAATTTTGCTCGTATGACCGATGCGCGTATGGATAGTAATTGGGCTCACCATGGTATGGACCATAACCTTCAAAAGGCTGATGTTCCCAACCACTATTCACATTATGGTCAAAGTAGTAACGTCCATTTTGGAAATCAGTCGGATATTCATTGTATTGGCTATTATAATACCAGTTCGACATACTATTGTGCACGTGCAAATGCAAAATTGACTAAAACGGGTAGGCTCAGGTTACCACAACAAAATATACCCAAAGGTACGAGGCTGAGGTTTGTGGACTTTCAGCTGGTAAATCCCATAAGTCCCAAGGCACGGGTTCAGCTTACTAATCCACGAATTTTCCTAAAATCGGTAGTCTGACGATGCAATTGGTGTGTGCACGTGTTTTTTTTTTTTTAATAAAATACTAAAATAAATAAATAAACAAACAATATATACAAGTCCAAAAATAAAGAAAATAAAAACTAACAAAAATAAATCACAAATTGGATTTTCTGTACTTTCTTAGGCAAGTCGAACTTTCCACTTTTAGCTTCAAGCAAAACCTGCACACCAAAAACCAAAATACCCAAAGTAAAATCAAAGAAAATAAAAATAAAATAAAATAAAAATCTAAAACCTAAACCTAAATACAAGTCCGCGTCGGCGGCGCCAAAAATTGATGTGATTTTGAAGTTGTTTGTAATGTGAAAGGGCGTTACAGAATCTTCTGTTACAAATGCTGTTACAAAGTAAAGATGACAGGTCCTATTCAAACAGTGATCTATTCTTCGTCTTCTTCTACTTCGCCTGAAAGTGCAGGAACTCCGACCACAACTCTTTGCAGCCTTATGTGCTCGCTACTTTCTACCCCTAACTCTCCATGATGTGATTTTGAAGTTGTTTGTAAAGTGGTAGTAAAGTTCGTTCAACTCGGGCCTGTAAAGGTTTGATTTAAGAAAATACTAAAAACAAAGAAAATATATTCAAAAGATTGTCACAATATCGAGAGATACTAGGACTTCGAATTCCACCATTAATCACATTCAATTGGTTCATATAATGACTCATAACAATTCTAGCTCTTTTGGTGACTCTTTTCTTTGCCAAAAGTAGATTTCTAAAATATTAGATGTAAATCAAAAGCATGGTGTATCAAAAGATCTTACGTCTAAGCATACACCATCAAACGAAATCACAACTAATTAGTGAAAATCATAAATCAATTAAAATAAGTACACAAAGTCTTAAAGAATCAATTATAGTTACCAAACAATTGTGATAAGGCTTCCTCCGTCGTCCCAGTGATGGGGTTTAGCTCATGATATCAAACACTCGCTTAAAATAATAATCCATAGCTCAAAGAGTGTTTTTATTGGAGAAATTTATGAGAAAAAGAACAAAACAGCGAAACTGCAACAGTTATAAACGTTACAGATAGACTGTTACGAAGATAACAGATAAAATAAGATTGCTGATTTAAGACGCCTCCCGTGTCGTGATATTACGATATTTTTCTACGATTGTCCTTAGCAAAGACAAAGTTCTTCGTCTTCTTCTTCTTCCTGCGGCAGCAGGAAACTCACTGCAGCTCCTTGGTCTTCTCTGCAACTACCCCCAAGGCCTCCGTCCGAACCCCTAAACTCTCGACAGACCCTTCCGTTTTTCCTCCCCTCTCTTATATACACCACAGCTCTCTTAAATCACGAAGAAATATATGTTTTCTTTCCGGAAGACACGGGACTTTCCCGTTTATGATTTTACTCTCTTCTTTCACGCCTCGGACGTTCTCAATTGACCACTTAGTTTGATCTCTTTCCTTTCCTCAGTTGTTCAAAACTCTCCAAAATATAGAACCAAATAATACTATTGTGAATATATCTTTTCTCATTCTATCCACGTACCTTCCAAGAGAAACAACCAATATCCGATAACTTTTCCTCCCCTACTTTTTTTTTTTGTTTTAACGAGAAACTTCCATATGCAAACCTTCTCTATATATAAAACACGATACTTTGGTTAATTCTACATGATATCCAAAATCTTGCCACCGGACTAAACATAGCACGTAAAGATGATGTCATCTAGTGAAACCTAATCCCGCGAGATGTCGTCTCTTTTGTTTTTTGGATTTCTCATCACAAATCTTTCTTAGATCTCCAAACATGTATAGAAGATATCTGTGTTTCGCTTTCCTCAAATAGCTTCCAAATATTGATTTCCCACACTACACCCCTCACTAACCAATCACCCGAGATATTTCACTATGATTGTTGAGGTTACAATAATATTACATTGAAATCTCCATTAATGGATATTTTTGAATCAATTAGAATCGATTGATGTAGTCTTTTCTTACGTGGGTAAATCAATTAATCAAGATCCTCGCACTTTCTTAATGTTTATGTTATCTTCATTTGTTATGTCATTTCGATTTATCATGAAATAAGTCCCAAACCAAGTCATACAACCCGCTATTTTTTTGTTGAAACAAAATTCACGTCTCTGTTGATATCCAAAACTCGTCCTCAAATTATGACCGAGATATTCCGGGAATAATCGATTGATGTAGTCTTTTCTTACGTAAATCAATTAGATTTATCATTCCAAACCAAGTCATATCCCGCACAAAAATTTCCAGGTTCACCAGAAATTTCCCGCCAAGAACTTGCTTTCAAATGATGAAGATGGTGTCCCCTTAACCATTCCTGGGGTGCCAATAACACTTGGGTGTCCTGGGGTGTAAATAGCAAGTTGGATTCCCTTAGTAACTGAGGTGTCCCTTATCCAAATGAGGGGTGCCTTTAGTGATTTTCTCCCACGAGCGCAAATACCACTTTTCGAGCCAATTTTTCCATACATGTTTATTTCTCCAAAAATACCTACAAAGAGATAAAATACCAAAATAAGTACAAAATTGAGCACTAACAATATATACAATTGAGATTATATCACACACAAAAATGTGTTTATCACTCCATCACCCCCATAACTTCTCAACCCCTCATTTATATACGCCAGGACCAAATATATCTCCACTTGAATGCGAATATATTCTCTTTATTGCTCTCGGATTTTCACAGGAAACACTTTTTTTTTATTGTTTCACGCGTCTACAACTGCTGAATATTCTTTGTTTAACTCCTACACGATTCTGCATCGACCAAACTCTATCCAAACACGTACATCACACGTCTAAACCCACTGTAATCCCGTGATTATCCTCTCCTTACACGAACTCCCCTGTTTTCTACGAGTTCATGTTGCGGCTCATTTTATTCGATTTTGATGGACTTACCAGTCTTGTTTAGCTGCAACAGGCCCAATCCAATTGACTCTGGTGTTTTAATCTCCCTATAAGTCGTCCCAAAACCAGACAGCAATATCGTTTTTTTTTTTCTCTTCAAAATACGTAACACCCTGAAGCTATTCAATCTGCATTTCCAGCCAATTTTAGCTGATTCCAAAGCCCATAACATCTCTGTCTAGCTGAATTGATCTGACCTAACAAAAATCAGCTATTGAATCTCATGAAATCACATCCAAAAGGTGAACCCTAATTCTGCCAGTCGCTTGTGAGATTTCCCTCCAAAACTTGGAATTTGAATGAAGAAGATGACCTCCCCCTAACAGAGACGGGGGTGCGTTTAGTAGGTGACGCCGTGGGGTGCTTGAGGTGCCCCTTAGTAATTGAGGTGCCCCTTAACCAAAGAGAGAGTATGTATAGCAAAGGTCCTCCGCGTGCTTTAGACAACTTTTCGAGCCGATTTTTCCAAAAATGTTTATTCCCCAAAAATACCTACAAATACATAAAAACACAATATTAGTACAAAAATCGAGTTCTAACAATACAAACATCGAGGCGATTCAGACACAAAAATGTGTCTATCAGTTATCAAAAGGATAAGTTCGTAAAGACGAAGACAAGATCCGATGCTCCCAATTGGAGAAAGACTAACTTGCAAAAGAATAGTCAATCCAATTCTTTTCCGAGAATTCTAGAAGAGAGTAATGGAAGAAGGTTCCGGTTGTTCCTAAACGCACTCAGAAGTGGGTACCAAAGAAAGCCAATGATGCTTTGAGTGTGAAAAGGAATGATCTTCCAGAAAATTCCATGACTATGGAGAAGGCAGTATCCATGATGTTGGAACTTAACAAGTTTTTTGGAAAAATGGAATTGGATGTGAAAGGTTCTAAAAGCGATCTCTTTCATGATAATCCAAAGGTCACTTGTGGTGAGCAAGACATTGTTCACCCCAACACAACTTGATTGTGTTGGAAGTGCATCCTCACCTAGAAATGCCCTACTATGTATATGGTGAGTGAAGCACAAGAATTGGGGCACACAGATTATGTTCGGTAAGGCTGTAGAATTCAATTGGCTTCTTCTAAAAAGGTATGTCTATAAACTTGAGCAAGGTTTGTGTTTTTATTTGCTTAGAGTACTTATGGTGATCCATGTACCTTGCTTATCATTCATTTCTACCTAACTTGATCTGTGTTTAAGGTTCTTTAATGTTTAGGTTTGAAAAATAGTAGTCCGGGATGTTTGGACTTCATGGTACACATACCAAGTATGCATAAAATCCAGGGACTAAAGTATGCATACCCGTTTGCATACTCCCCCAGGTCATGAAAATTCGTTTGCAAACCAATATGCATACTTTACGTCGATTTTCGGTAAACTTGTTTTGGCCGTAACTTCTTCGTCCAAACTCGGAATGACCTCATTCTTTTTGCATTATCTTCCTGTTTGAATTCTCTTCAAAATGGAGATGAGAAACCTTGAATTTGAATGAGTTAAGATTGGTATTTGTCCTGTCTCTTGTTTTTGAGTGTTTTGCTCCATTTCGTCGCACTTGTTTCACTTCTCTTGGACTTGGGCACTTGGATTCTTGGATCACTAATCTTCTAAGCTCATTTGTAGCTTGTACAAGAATGTTGTTGGTGAATCACAAAGAAGGAAGTTCAAGAATGGGCAGTAGTACGCATTGCTATAGGATTCTTGAATGTTCACAATCATCCTTTGTGAACTATGGTGCATGGTCGTTAATGACTTTGTATGTTCTTCTTGAAAATCTTTTTATACGCCTTTGGTAGCTATTCTTGTTGTAAATCCGGGCGAAAAAGATTGATTCTACCCTCTAAGGAAAATCATCTTATATGTGTATTACGAGTTTGTCTTGATACCTAGGAAACTTCTTATGAGAATTTATTCTTGTTTTTGAGAAGGATTACTAGAGTTTGGAATAGCAATTATTGTGATTACACATAGCTATGTCCAACGTTTTCATCTTCATGTTTTTGGGTTTATTTTTTTAAATTCTAAAATTGTTTGGAAGATGATTTTTGCAGTATTAATCTTTATGGTTTTATATATTGCAGCTTGTTATGGGATATCTGTGTTTGCGTCCGTGAACTATGATTGTCCCATACCTTGTCAAAAGTTAAGTCTTTCGTATGTCGATATGCATGTATTGATAAAAGAATGAATGAAATTTTGACAATACAAAAGTTTAGCCTATTATGTCATTTATTGATGGAAGATAGGTTAAAATCTTTTGTTTACAAGGATTATGTCTATTGTATGTCATTGTGCAAATAGTGATGGAAAATTGAATGAATCCTTGTGTATTCCGCAGTATTGATCTTCCCTGATCCATATTTTATGTATATACTGTGTTGTTCCATAAGGTTTCTTATGTTTGAGCTTAATCGACTGGGTTGATCATTTTCTTATGAATAGCTTAGTCATAGATCCGTAAGTTCTCTTATGTCGAGCATGGCCAATTAAATTAATCACTTTTTTGTGGTAAATTTGATTGTATATTTCCGATTAAATTAATCATGGGTTCTCTTGTAGTTAATTTAATTGAGTATGTTGGATTCAAATTCATATTTGTATGTGATTTTTTATGTCTAAAGAAATCCTTCTTTTATTTTGAAATTAAGGTCGCTCTTGTTGTTCTTTCGGGAAGACATATTATGGGGGAGAGTTCTTAATCGAACTTGTGCTTAATTGCCAAATCTTTGTGGGGAGTGCGGCTGTGGAATATTATAGGGGTTATCTTGTATCTTTATATACTACTTGATGAATGCATTTAGCTTCGGCTATATGATTGCATCTAAATAAGATGATATGTTCTTTCTTTTTTTCATGAAATGTCTCTTTCGGAAATTTCATTAGGATCCCGTTTTCGTACCTTTGCCAATTTTATTGACAAAAAGGGGGAGAATTAATATGTAGTTCACACTACAAATACATATGGTTTTCGTATCATTATGTAAGGGGGAGTGGTTTCCATGTGAGATGGAGTATTGACTAAGGGGGAGTGATACATATCACCATAGTATTGTTGTCGAAGTTGTGATGCAATTGAACTTTGATACTGTATAATGATACTATGACACTGTATAACAATGATTGAGAACTCTTGTTTTCTCGTTGTTATAGCTACGGATTTTCAACAACGATGATGTTGAACTTACAACCTTTGGGATCATTACAGTACTTGGAAGTGACGAAGATTTCGAGTAATGTTGAAGATTAGGCATATGGAATAGGAGCTACAAAAGTTAATTCATTTATTTTTGTATTCCATATGTATTGATAGTTTTGTCACTAAAATTGACAAAGGGGGAGATTGTTAGAGCATTGCTCGGTTGAACTCACATGCGTTACTATCTCAAGCATGTTTGTCAATGTTAGTGATCAAAACTATAAGTCTTGATTTCTAGTCTACTATAGCTAATTCTTGGACTAAGATAGAAAGTGTAGTAGAGCTCAAGAACTCCATGGCGATCATCATACAAGACGAAGGACTACTCAAGGAACTAGTGGATCTTCATCGACTAAAAGGTATGTGGAGACTTGAACTTATCTATCACTCAAAAGTCTATCTACTCTATCTCCTATTTTGAGACAAATGTCGTTTTGCTATATAGACTTTGATTATACACATTTGCTATTTCGAGCCGAGTTTATCTCGCCTATCTATTTCTTGAAATATGTGTTGGTAAGCTTTTGCTTTGGTCAAGTTCATCTTTACCTAGTGACGAAAGTCATGACACGTTTCAATCACTTTGGAAATTGCTTACTTTGACGGAATATCCTCTAAGAATGTTTCAATGATTGAAATGAGAGTTTAGATTAAATAACCAATGTTGGATATAAGCATTGTGTGGCAACACACATATGTATAAGTCCTTGTTTCCTTGAACTGAAGTTTGCGAACTTTGTTGATCAAGAGAACCGGAATCAGAGCCGTGAGCTAAGTCCGCGAACTGGCGGAAGTTCTCTTCCCGAGAAATTCTGCTGGAGTTTGAGAACTCCTTCCGGGAACTTAAGTCCGCGAACTAAGTTTGCGAACTTGAGTTGGTTATATCTAAAAACGATTGTTTGTGAACTCATTTATAAAAACTAAGGAATGCAAATTGCAAACCGTGGCTATATAGTTCATGAACCGATTCGAGTGAATCAAATCGTTTTTGCTTCAATTGTGTCTTGTGTAGTTACATAAGATTTCCTTTCAATTGAACAACTCTCTAACTAGTTCATTTGAGTCATTTGAACTAGTTATGGTGAAGAAGAATATGGTTGATATGAAAGTGCTCATATAGCTAACCATTTGGTTAACTATTGTTGAACCAACAAATGTTCATGTTTGGATACGGTTACATAAACCCAAAATAGTACATTTCATTTGTGTGTAACAAGCTAAGGTTTCGATCCAACGGTTGAAAGATATTAGCTTGAATCTAATCAGGTTTTAATCTAACGGTGAATATTGAATGCTTTGTTACCAAGCTAACATTGATTGCAAACCCTGATTTTAAAGACTATATAAGGGAGAACTCTAGCAACTGGGAAACCTAATCCCCACACCTTCCATGTGATACTAGCTGTATTAGCTAGAGTCGATTTTCCTTTAACCTTAGGTTTTCTTCTTAAACCAGATTAACGACTTAAAAACTTTATTGGGATTGTGAAGCCAGACCGATACTACTTTCTCGTAGTTGTGTGATATGATCTTGCTGATTCTATCATTTTGAGTACAATCGTAACGATTGGCTTGAGATCTTTATCTCCAATAGGCAAGAAAGAAAAGTAATCACAAACATCTTCGTCTCATCGTTTGTGATTCCACAATATATTTTTTCGCTGCGTCGATTAGGATTATTGTGAGGTGATTGATAATACTAGGATGTTCTTCGGGAATATAAGTCTGGGTTATCAATTGGTTCTTGTTCACCTTGATTTATCAAAAGACGGAACAAAACTTGTAGGTTTATATGTGGGAGACAGATTTATCTATTTTGTAGACTTTTCTGTGTGATACATATTTGTTTATTAAAGTCTTCGACTTTGGGTCGTAGCAACTCTTAGTTGTGGGTGAGATCAGCTAAGGGAATCAAGTGCGTAGTATCCTGTTGGGATCAGAGACGTAAGGAGCGTAATTGTACCTTGAATCAGTGTAAGATTGATTGGGGTTCAACTACAGTCCATGCCGAAGTTAGTTTGTAGTAGGCTAGTGTCTGTAGCGGCCTAATACAGTGTGGTGTTCAATCTGGACTAGGCCCCGGGGTTTTTATGCATTTGCGGTTTCCTCGTTAACAAAATTCTGGTGTCTGTGTTATTTCTATTCCGCATTATATTTTGCTACATAATTGAAATATCACAGGTTGTGCGTTTGAATCAATCAATTGGAAATCCGACCTTTGGTTGTTGATTGAAATTGATTGATCCTTGAACATTGGTCTTTGGTACCGTTCAAGTGATTTCTCTTGTATTCAATTTGACTCGCAGATTTCTATTTGCTTGAGAAAGAATTGAATCGAGAAAGAGAGATATAACTCTTTGATATACTTTATTAAGATTGAGTCTAGTTGATTCTCTTGAAAGTATATTGGAGTTTGTCCATACAGATTGCTAAGCGAAATATTGGGTGTGGTTGTTGTACCCCCACTTTTTCAGATATTTGATTAATCACATGAAAGAGGATACATATGAACCAATTCTAAACTTGTTTGGAAGTGTGGTATAATCGATTCCAAGATTGTAAATATGAAAGAGGATTTACAAAGAAAAGATGTCAACATACTTTGAACACGAACAGTAACTCTTATCTTTTATTGTTCAAAGATATTCCTTAATTACTCAAGGAGATCCCGTTCCGAAATAAATTAAGAATCTTTTAATTAAGGTTGTTAGTTTTATATGCTTTAATTACCAGCAATTAAATGCATATATCTAGAGATTAAAAATTAGTATTGTGCATTTACTAATTGGAGATTTTCTATAGAGTGATTCGGAAATTATTGGACAAAACATTTCCTGGAATTATGAAAACCGATTGGGCATTTTAATGCATATCTTGAGAATACTTTCGGTTCTGGAAATTCCTTGGTGTCCAAACATCTTTGGTATATAAATACCCAAGTTTGCATTTCTAGCAAACTATCCTAAGAGCCATGCAAACTTCATCTTTTTGTTGTTTCTGGTGGAGCCGTCTATCCGGAGAGGAAAATACCCTAATTAGGAGAAATCTCTTACGACCCCTCGTTTAAATACTGTGGGATCAAAAAGCTCTAGGATTACCATTGGTGGGAAACTAGATAATTTTAGTTTATTAGTTTTCGATTGATTTGATTGACTAACGGTTGTTGAACTTTGGTTGCACCATGTTTGTTTATTCTTGAGAATCTTATCTTCTGATATAAGATTCACTCAAACTAGATCGAAGTGTCGACGAGATCTTTAGAAATGTTTGTAGATCTAAAGACATCTTGTGATAATCCATTGTTAACAGACTTTGTTCTGTGCGTGATTGATCACAAGAGATTCAAGTGGTGTTGTGCAGGTTTAATTGAAGATTAAAGAAGATTTGAAAACGAAAAAGATTTCTTATTGGTTTCTCATATCTTTGTGTAGCACAAACCTTGATCGGCTGGGATCCAACTATAATCGGATTTATTCGATTGATTAGTTGCGTGAGATCGGTAACACCTAATAGTTCTCTTAAGATCTATTTTAATTGTTACAAATCCGAATCTTATTACTTAGGTAATAGAGATTGGATTGATCTAACAGGCAAAGGACTTTATTAGTTTAAACGGAAGAGCCTTCGCATATGACTTGAGATATCTTTATCTGGAAAGAATCAAGAGAGTTTTTACCAAACAGATTTGTTGTTCCTTTACTGTTTGGAATACGCTCCAAAGGAATTGTTCCAGTGCGTCCACTTATTGAATGTTGGAAGCGCAGGGATACTAAAGAAACTAAGTGAACTAGGGTTAGTTTCTTGGTCTCAACTATACGAAGTTGGTTTAGATTTTGTATAGCGGCTTAATTCTGAGAGTATTCAATTCTGGACTAGGTCCCGGGGTTTTTTCGTATTTGCGGATTCCTCGTTAACAAAATCTTGTTGTGTATTTTACTTTTCTATTTCCGCAATTATAATTGTTTATTATAATTATAAGTAAAATACACAAACGTTAACTCCGCTTTACTTGATAGTGATCCTATAGAGTTTGGTTAAGTCCGAACCTATTATCAAGTAATCACACTTTGATTGTTGTATTGTCTCGATCTCGTATCCATAGACGATCACACAAAGTGTGAATACTGATTTGTTGTATTGTCTCGACTTTGTCCATAGACAATCACTTTCGGTAAGAGGACTTATAGGTGGATAATTTAAAGATTGTGTTGTATTCGGGTACCCTCGTCTTTTCACACAACTTGGTCTTCTATTAATCTTTTTCAAGCTGGAAGAGGTACTTTGATCAAGCATGTTTTAAATTCAGTTAAAAGTGTCTACAAACAGTTAACTTTTTCTAATAGTGAAGTTCAAGTTAATGGAGTTGCAGTGTCCAACAATGTCTGGAAAGCTTTATGGAAGTGTGGTACAACTCACAGGATAAAATTATTTGCTTGGAAATGCATTAGAGATATTAATTCTACCAAGAGCAGGCTAGCCAGATATAATGTAGACACGGACACACATTGTGACATTTGTGGTCACTGTCAAGAAACTATGGAGCACATCATTTTTGATTACAGGCATGCAAGGAAGGTCTAGAGAGGGATCAATATTAATATTGACTCAGTTAATCAAAACTGTAACTTTGTGTCAAAATGGGTTATAAGTTGGTTCACTGATTATTAAGCAGTTGATGAGAAGTTGTTATATACTCTTATGATTGGGGCTTGGATTATATGGAAGGACAGATGTGATGTTGTCTTTCAGGGAGTGACTCTAAACCCTATAACATCTGTGCATAAAATACATTATCATTTAGCTTCTCATCTGCATGATAATGCATCTAGCTTAATTTTTCAATATGCTGATAAACAATCTCTTTGGGAAAAACCTTTAAATGGAGTCATGAAAATTAATGTTGATGCTTCATTTAATCTCTTTACTAACCATCTAGGCACTGGTCTTGTTATGCGTGACCACACAGGTACCTGTCATGGAATCAAAGGGAGCTATGCAAATGGAGCATTAAGTCCAGAAGCTGGAGAGTGTATGGCAGTGCGTGAAGCTTTATCATGGGAAAAGGAAAAGCAGCAGACAAAGATACATATTGAAGCAGATGCAAAGCTGGTCATACAATCTATCACTGGTCTTTCATTACTGGTACAATGGAAGAATAGGAACCTAATAAAAGAGATAAAACATTTAATTTGAAGTTTTAATCAGTATTTTTACTTTTGTTAGTAGAGATGACAACCAAGTAGCAGATTCTATTGCTAATTCAGTAAGAGATACATCTTCTAATGTTGAAACATATGAGTCTTTCAATTTAGAGCTTTGTAGTCTTCTAGTTAAAGACAATGCTTATGATTTAAGCTAAAATGCAATATAATTCCTTTTATCAAAAAAAAATGGCATATATTCATCACAGAGCATTTCAGTGTACAAACATGCACACATGTATAGAAAATAACAAAATCTAGTATCCATATATACCAAAAAATACAGGTCATGCATTCAGCATACTAGTGTACAAGTATGTTAATATCTACAGAAAAATAACAAAATAAAGCATTGCTTCAAACAAAACAACCCATGCATTCATCACAGAGAATTTCATTGTAAAATTATGTGCACATCTACCAAATAGGGTCGAATGCTCACCATGATTCAAGATAGCATACACAATCTTCTCAGACATGGTTGATACCCTGCATATTACAAAAAAAAAAAAACACATATATAAAAATAAATAAATGAAGACCTCATATAAAAGATCTCAAAAAGTAGCTATTCTTAGGATCAATCAACACACAAAAGATAAATCAATAACTAATAAAAAAAAATCTGAGTCACATCTAAAAAGATCTCAAAATCGAATCCACAACACAGAGATTTAAAATCAAAAGATCGAAATCACATTTAAAAATATTAGAAAAGTAGTTTCTCGAATCAACCTTAAAATCACCAACCGAAACATATACAATGTAGAAGAAAGTACACATTCTATATAATCAAAAAATAAAATAAATCGATTACTCTATCGATTAATAAACATGAATAACTTTCAGTTAACAAAATACACAGATGAAAAAATCAAAAATCAAATATCAAAGATCGAATCAATTTCATATTATGCATAAAAAAACAAAAATCAAAATCAAAAGAGTTGCATGAATATCAAAATCCAACAAATAACAAAATAAAAAGCTGGAACGCCAAATAGATTTCATATAATGTATTAAAAAAATTTTAAAAAAAAGTGGGATTAAATGATTATTTCTACGCAATTAAGGCTTAAGCCACTCCTATATAGTTATTTCTTGATTTCAACTTAAGAATAAAAAACGGTTCTGTTCCTGTTAAGTCATATAAACTGGTGGGAATTAAATTCATAACGCCGCATCCATGTGATGAAGTTCCACTTTCCCATTTCTTTCTTTCTTACATTGCCCACCTGCCCACCTGCCTACCATGAATAGAAGGGACAGAATTTGACCGACCTGGTCTATGGTAAAGCTATAAATGTGAATGACATATTAGGTCCCATACTCGTCCCGTCAATCTACAGAGCTGTTCTTGACCTTTTCTCCCCATGACAATTCAAGGTGTTGCTCCTGCATATATAATTTCGGGTGGTTCGTTGGTTATTAAGACGTCTAAGACCCACACGATGCTACTGAGCCCTCGCTGAGACGATGCAAGCCTGCCAGACCGTAGTGGCAAGATGCTTAAGGAGTAGACAACACGCAAGACTACATGAGTGGCAGAATCTTTTCCAAAAAAAAATGAGTGGCAGAAGAAAACTAGGTTTTGTAACTAGATGCATAGGTAGATTGATTGTCGATTGATAGGAGCTAAATAAGTAGATAGATGGATAAGATACAAATCATAAGAAAATGAGGTTGGAATAGTGTCACCACTCTCCACAAAATGTCAAATCAAAACCCACGACTTCCCCTAGCTGCCAATCAAACATTTCTGAGTTCAAGCATACCATTGTAATTATTTGTGGAAATTTACAACCCTAGCTAGCCTAAGCTATACAATTCCTTACTGAAAAATATACCAGCTGTAATTCCTTCTGCATATGCTGTTTCAAATTAGAGTACTTCAGCCAATGAGCTGTTCAGCAGTCAATGCAGTGCTGCAAATGCATAATATATCGTAGTTCTCACTCAATCAAAATGCTGTTCAACATGGAAAATTGTTGGAACTTTGAAGAGCCCATTTTCTTGTTTGCTTGCTTGTACGCGGCACCTTGCACGCTTTATTAGCTTGCTTCACATATGGAGAAGAAAAGGAAAAAGATCGATCAAAGAAAAATTGGGAAAATTGATAAGACATAGACGTCGCGTCCTTGCCTTTGAAAGGACATATGCAGTAGCATCGAGGGATGTCTCTCTTTTATCGAAAATCCTTGCCTTTGATGTGTTAAGGACTTTTAAAGCGGATGCTTTTTTAAGGGTGGGGTAGGGTGAGGATGAAATCTACGGTGGATAAAAGTGACACATAGGGGTGTAAAATGGTGGTGTAGAAAAGTGGGGGATGGGAAGCAACTTCCCTCTTTTATTCACTCGTCAGTGAGTGAATAATCCGTGATTGCAATTCTTGGATTTACCCCGATTTTGATTTTACTGTTTCTACAGTATTTTCATACCTTACATTTGAAATAAATGATGTTGGTACATTCATTAATGGTCTTAAAATTAGTCATCATCTTGGATCAACACCACGAAATTACTTAGATGGGAGGCACTTAATGTTTGGAACTGCAGAACATTGATATCTGAATTAAACACAAGTCGGCCAGTAAATGAAAGGCCGCCAATCTGACTATTAGCGTATAAGGACTTGGCTAAGTTGGCTTACTATTCATTTTGTGGTCAGGCAACAACTCACGCGGTTAGTTGGTAGCTGTATCCTGAAGGCGCATAACTGAATCTTTTAACCATTCGAACAAAGGGCGGGTATCAACTATCAAGTACTCCTCGCACAAACATCATATTGGAATCAATGACTTGTAAACTGAAAAACGCTTCCTCCTCGCACAAAGATCACACCGTACAATGGTTTATTAGAAGACTAGAAGTACTAATTGGACTCATAACATCAACAAAGTACTTCACACCGTTCACATCAAATCAAATAACCAACAAAAACATCCATTAAAAATCTAAAATTTAAAAAAACCAAAAGTTTGCTTTCTCTCTGCCCCAGAATCTTTGTTTTAATTCTAAAATCAATCTTATACTAGTAGTAATAAATACAAGAGTAACAGAATCATTCCATATCCTTAACTTCCCATAAAAAGGAAAAAAGAAAACAACATAGAGTGTGGGATGGAGATAGAAAAGAGTCCGCACTATCAAAACCCTCAGAATCCCATTTACATATATAAATACATAAATTGACAAGCCCTACAAGAATCACAATAAAAACACATCAAAAGATTCATTCAAGATCTCCTCCACACACACCACTGGGGATGCTTTGAGAAGCCGCAATCGCCACAGGGCTGATCGGTTAATTAGCCGGATTAGTTCGGACACCATGATGATGATCATTAAAAAAGAGATTAATGCATGCAGGATTTTCATATTAGTAAAGAAATGGTAACTAAGGCATAAAGAGTTTATTCCCACATTTGCATCTCCATGCTTCAGGATAATATTCAAGTATCACACTTCGACCTGGTTGTATGGCTACGTGCACTGCCTTACATGGACTACACCTTCCACATCTAGATCTACACGTAGGTGGTGACGATCCAACTCCCATTCGTATTAACACTCTTCTCCGATTCATCATCATAACTCTTTTCGCCGATTCTCCATTATTATTACCTCTTCTACCACTCTTCATCTTCTCTTGGGACGTCAATCCCATTGCCAACCCTCTACCTAAATTACATGTCACGCAAAAAAATTAGTACAGACACCTGAGTTAACTAGTTCCTGACTCAGCCCTATACATAGAAATGATTCAAAAAGTAGAATTGTACTTACCGAGTTGATGACGAGTTGATGAGAAGAGACTTCTTGCAGGTAACGAAGCATGAGAAAAAGAAGAAGATGCAGAGGTAGATGAAACTAAAAGGCAGAGAATAATAGCAAAAACTGTAAGAAGAGCTGAAAATAGTCGATGCTGATGCTGGTGGTGGTGGTGGTGGTGGTGGAGGTAGTGGTGTTGTAGTATACCCATTGTCGAGCTATAAAGACTGCTGCTGCTGCGCATCTTAGCAGCAGAATGACATTGAAGTTATATGCTTCTAGTGTTTAATGATCCTGGCTAGCTTTAATATCTCTCTCTCTTTCTCAAAATCTTTAAAGAAATGGAGACAGGGTTCTTTCAAGTTTCAAGAGAGAAGAAGAAGAGGAGGAGGAAGACTCTTTAATGAAGTGAGAGAGTTGATTCTCAGAGAGTCTTATTATTACTTCGATGGCGTGTAAGACTTAGTCAAACTACAGTGACTAAAACAGTTACTATGAAATTTCATTGATTTCTAGCCTTTGGTTTCTCTCGAGATCTGTGTGGTTTCGATTTCATTTGTTTATTAACGGCTTAGATTGTATGTTCCTCGGGATGCTAACAAATATTTAAGTTTCCTGTTTCTTTTTAGGGCGAAAATATGTGGGACCCACAACACATGAAAGGTAAAATCAGACAAACAGGATCATCTCCGGCAAGAAAAAATGACATGGAATGACCTTGGAGGTTATGTTTATTGCTGAAATGCCATTACTTTTTTGTTATAAATAGAGCAGTACGAGGAACAAAATATTACAGGACTAGGATGTAAATATATCTAAATATGAGGGGAAGTCAGTATCACTGTATCACACGTGGGGACTGTAAACACACATGTGGGGATGGGATGTATTTGTTTCTATGTAGTGAGTGTGTCTGTGTGTGTACATCTGAATTTCTGTGTACCAAGGAAACCGATCACATAGCATGTACAACTTGAAAGACGTCCATCTACTATTGGTCAAAAGATATACATGTCCCCCCTATTTGGTACTATTAGATTCTTCGGCGGATTGGACCAGGATAAGGCTAGCCCCAATCATGTCCAAGATCCAAGATTGGTCATTGTGGAACTGTCGTTTATCCGTGAATAGTGTGTGTAATCCGGAAGAGTCTTTTCTTTCGCTTGGATCCAAGTTGGATCTAAGCTCTAGGAATTTGCCTTCAAAGTATGGTGGAAAAAGGCTTTAACCTAGTATGGAAAACTTAGTCCAACAAAATAATATTTATAACAAAATCATATTAACAACAAATTCATATTAACTACATCATATTAACAACCTCAATTTCACCCATATATTCATCTCAACCTCAACTACATCATATTAACAACATCCATTTCCAACAAAATCATATTAACAACAACAATTTCACCCATATATTCATCTCAACCTCAACTACACCATATTAAACAACATCCATTTCACCCATATCAAATTAAAATTTTCAAATACATTATACCAAGCATAAACACAACTAATTCAATCCATCAAATTAAGTATCAAACAAGGTTTAATGTTTCACCAAAATTAACCACAAATTGCAAAAACCCTAACTAACATTATAATTTTTTTAAATCAAACATGGTCAATACGCATGTTGAAACCTGCGTTTTTGAGATTTCCCCCTATTTGGTACTATTAGATTCTTCGGCGGATTGGACCAGGATAAGAAAACAAAAGAAATCAGCAAGGCTGTTGATCAACCTTGAGGGAAGATCATTTGAAAATGAAGTTTTTTCCTTTTTTCTTTAACACGAGAAAAGGTTACATGAATCGGAAAACTTTACAAAAATAAGCGTCTAGGAAAATAGATTTATAAAACTTAAAAGTCATATTTTTTACTATTTTGTTTTACCAATCTAAAATACCTGACTAATTTGAGGTTACTATTTTCTTCAACGAACTTAGAGTACAAGATACGGAGTATCTAATTTGGTCAAGAATACCAAATTACACTTTAATTAAGCATAATTCTAAGTTCATATGATTACTATATTTGTATTTTCATTTACTCTCCTTGTTGAGAGTGAATTTTGGTTCTACAAGTCTTAGCCACAACACACTCAATTCCCAAGAGGAGAGAGGAAAAAGATCTCTTTTAGTGTACTACATAGGGCTGCACAAGAACCGGTTGAGAGGACCTAAACCGGAGTGGAACCGGAAATACCGAACCGGAAGGCGGTCTAGCCTATCTGACACACCCAGTATTGAGATTTGAGAACGGCCTAGACCGCATGTGACACCGGTTCTTGGGGAGGACAGGACTTGAACCGGACCATATGTAGGTGAATATTAGCAAATCCGAGATCTTGGGTTATTTTTAATCTAAGCCGTCAATCTTAGGTAAAGACTAGGTGAAGATAAATTCGCTCTTCATTTTTTTCGTAGCGGCAGGGAGAGACATAGAGGAGGAGAGTTTGATTGAGAGACAGAGAGGAGGAGAGTTTGATTGAGAGACGCTTGTACACAGTTAGATCATTGTTGACGGTGGTTTTTTAGGTTTTGGAAAGAGCTCTTCTTCTTTGTCAAAACGAGTAAGTTATCAAAACCTTTGGCTGTTTTTGTAAAATTCGACACATGAATGATTCTGTTTTGAGTTTTTTGTTGACTAATCATGATTTAACATGATTCAGTGACTAAATAGGATTTCTGAAATTAGGGTTTTTGAAAATAGGGTTCTTGAAATTGAGAATTTTGAATTTAGGGTTTCTTTTTTTTCCCTTTTTCTGAAATTAGACTGCAGCATGGAATTAAAAATTGATATATTTGATGTTGTTATTAATTATAATTCCAAGATTAATTATAATGGGTTTGATTGTTGAAGCTGATTTTGTTTTACTTGAAAACGAACTTCAATTTGTATGCGTTTTTTTAGTAGTGCTAACAATAGGAGGCTTTGTGGATATTAGGGTGTTGTATAGCATTGAGAAGTGATATAAATTCATCATATGAGTGCCATCGGTGAAGAGCAGGGACTGAAATTGCAAGGAAGATGGAGTGACAATGGTTTACAAACAATAGGAGGCTTTTTTTATAATAATGTTAATACTCAACCGACAAGGCAGGGACGATTCGATCAATCACTCTCCAATATGAATAGATGGTTCTTATCTAGATGCACATAGCAAACTTGCATTTTTTTTCTTCTTTCTTTTCTTCATATTCCTTGGCCTGCTGCCTTTAAACCCTCCAAATTGGGAAGCTTTGGAGGGGATGAAATCTAGCTGGGGACGATTTTTTGTAATTTAGCTTTTCTTGAATCCGCAAGGAAGTTTCTAAATGGCAGCTCATTTTTCTGGTTTGGTCTCTTTGTTTTCTCTGCTTTAGTTAGATACTGTTTGTATTGGGTTTGGTTTGTGAACATCTTTGTTTCAATTTCGTAAAGGTCAGTTGGCTGAATGTGGGGATACTGAGTATGAACTGTGGGTATAGAACTGAATGGTATATGTGTTTGTTGCAGACAGGAAGGTACGTACATAAGGAGTTGGTGGTTGCAGGTTTGGGAAATGGAATGTTGGTTGTCATTGTACATGACCTACGAGGTAGTGGCTCGATGATGAAATGGTTCTTTGAAGACTTGATGGATGAGTTGGTGAGGAAATGGTGCTTTGGTTTAGCTGAACAAAGCGATGCAGTTTAAGTACTTGAGTAATCTAATTAGTATTATGAACTTCTGGAAATGTTGAACTTTTTATGGAAATGTTGAACATAATGAACTTATTTTGTGATGTTAAACGTTAAACTTATGGAAAATTAAAATTGTTGTTTTTTAGGAGCTTGTAGTATTTTTCAGGTAAAAAACCCGGTACCGAACTTGTACCGGACCGGTACCGGAGTACCGGTACAACACCAGGTACAAGTACAGGGACCGGTCCTCAAAATGAGGTACCGGTCAACACCAAGTACAGGGACCGGTTCCATAAGAGAACCGGCCCGTACCGTCCCATGTGCAGCCCTAGTACTACATGCCTCTTTATATATACTTTTCAAAAGCCCTCATTTTATAATATCATGTCACATATCCTAAACCTCCTTAATTACTACTAATGCCATTCCTTCTCTAATACAACCTCATTCTTTCCTATTAATTCCTCCCTTGTCCTTTCCATCTTATAGACTTGGGCTTTAGTCCCCATGTTTCATGTTAGGTTTGCCTCCCTTTTGGGGGCGCACTAGGCCGGCTAAGGGGGAATATTTTTCATGTATCAACATTAGTCCCCTGACTACCGGGTCAATTGTCAAATGACCCGGTAGTCACACCATGTCTTATCTTAAGTTCTACTTTTCAACAGTAGTCATTGTCATCCGATGATGTCATCCTAAAGTCCCCATTATAGACTGTCCCATATCTGGTTGTCATCTTCCCATCTCTGATCGAGCGACTCTACAGCTTCTTGGACATACCTTGACCCTGGCAGTCTTATCTGCGCTCATATCTCCATCCTACTTTCGGGATGAACTAGTACGCTTATTAGTGTTGAAGGAGGAGGTGGTCATGTTGTTGACCCCTAGGGTGATTCATTAAAGGCACGTAAAGCTTATGACGAGCATGAAGAGACTGTCTCACTTTGCTCGGGGGTCACAGTCGTCTGATAAGATTATGGACAACATCCGCAAGTTGGTAGACGAAGCTGATCGGGGTTTTGATTTGGATTTGGCGAATGTTTTGTGAGTAGACGCGTTGAACGGTAGGGACTCTGGGTGTAGATACTTCCCGTTGTCGTGCGTTGATATCCGGCTAAACATGTGCGGGTAGTCCCCGTGTGTTCCTCTTTTTTTTCTGTAGCCGATCGGATGCGCGGGGTGACCCACCGTCTTTTTTGTATATCTGTGGCCGATCGGATGAGTATATGAACCCATTGCCTTTTTTGTATATCAGTGGCCGATCGGTTGAGCATATCAACCTGTCGCCTTTTCGTATATCTGTGGCCGATCGGATGCGCGGAGCAACCCATCGCCTTTTTTGTATATCTGTGGCCGATCGGATGAGCATATCAACTCGTCGCCTTTTTTGTATATTTGTGGCCAATCGGATATGCGGAGCAACTCGTCGCCTTTTTCGTATATCTGTGGCCGATCGGATGAGCATATCAACTCGTCGCCTTTTTTGTATATTTGCGGCAAATCGGATGTGCGGAGCAACTCGTCGCCTTTTTTGTATATTTGTGGCCGATCGGATGAGCATATCAACCCGTCGCCTTTTTCGTATATCTGTGGCCGATCGGATGAGCATATCAACCCGTAGCCTTTTTTGTATATATGTGGCCAATCGGATGCGCGGAGCAACTTGTCGCCTTTTTGTATATCTGTCAGCTATCCAGGTGTCTATGCCCCGTAGCCTTTTGTATAATCGTCAGCCGACCGGGTGTCTATGCATCCCGTAGCCTTTTGTAAATTTGTTAGTCAATCAGGCGCCTTTGGATTTCCTGAGACCTTTTGTAGATTTGTCAGTCAATCAGGCGCCTTTGGCATTCCCGAGACCTTTTGTAGATTTGTCAGTCGATCAGGCGCCTTTGGCATTCCTGAGACCTTTTGTAGATTTGTAATTATTCACGTGGCCTCTATGGACCCTTGCTAGCATGGTGCCCGGAGCACGTTACTAGATTTCTCTTTTTTTTTTTTTTTGTTGCATAGCAGATCATGAATTTCACAACAAGATAATATTGATGCTTTGTAGAAATTAATAAAGTGACAAAACCTACACATGCGGCTAGGTGACATGCATATTTCATAGCGCGGATATTCATACACGAGTAAGATTTAATTTTAGATGCTTGACGCTTTATCAATCATACGTATATACAAAAGGCAAAGAAGAGATGGACGCGTGCAAGACTTAAGCAAGTTTTCAGAACATGTATTTCATGTCAATCTAAATAATACATGCAAGGCGAGGTTGACATATCTAATTAATTGGAAATTTAAATGAACAGTCCTATCGATTTCATATTACAATGTAAATGTGGAGCATATGAATTTTGATGGGTACTTATTAATGTTATCATGCTCATAAAATAATTTATGTCAAGTCAACGAAATATATTGATGCCTTGAGAAGCTAATAAAGTGACAACCTACACATGCGACTAGGTTACTCATAGCCAGTGTCTTTACAAAATTGAAGTGCTCATCCATGCTAGCCTTCTTCCCCCTGTTTTTTTTTAACAGAGAGATCTTACTCACCAAATTACTCAGATTTAACATTATTAAAAGTGCAAAAAGGTGCAGATGCTCTAACTCATTTCATCTTTCAAAATCGTGCATTCACAACATACATAATTTCGAAAGTATTAAATACAGAAGGGAAAGTTTTCATGGATTCATGCTTATGTGTGGATCGAAGTAGGGCATTCATACATGGAGGATATACACAACTATCTGCTAGAAATCGTCTTGGAGCTTACTAGGAATGAGCGTTTAGTAAAGAAGCAACCCTAACATGCTTTTAGTTGAGTTCGGGTGCACATTCATTTGAGAACATTCAGGATTTGCGAGACATAAACCAAGTAAGGATCAGACAGAGTGAGAAACTTATCTTTGTATTGCGTCTTTTTTACATTGCCCATAATTAGAGCCAGGTTGTAATATGAGTTTCCGGATGACGCCATAACTTGAACCGCGATGTTGGTATGCATTGGTGCGCGACCTTACAAACACAGCAATATATCAACAACTGACATGTGTACTTCGAGCTTGTAATAGGATTGATGACCATGTGCAAGTTATCATTTAAAAATGCAGTTGATTTTAAACAAGATAACACTTAGCCTTTTGTAATACGAGGCAGGCGTCTTGAAGGCTTTGCTCTGGCGCCTCCTGCTGGATGTGTGTTATGGAGAGGGTCTGAGAGCGCTGGTGCAGTCAAGTAGTGTTGATGGAGTCAAGTACTGAGTCGATTTTACAAACTCATTCTTGAGCTAGACACACAAAAACACCATCTTTAGTTCAAGTCCCCGGCATCTTGGCTTCGGCTTCGAGAATTATACAGCCATCGTCTCAGTAACATCCCCACCAACTGGTGTAGTATACTTTCTTCTTATCGGAGGAGAGGTACTTTGCGCTTGATTTTTTCAGAGTCAGACTGGTGGTGCCATTCACAATTTGAGCTGGTAGCGGTGGGAACATACATTGAATATGTTAGAGAAGCTGATGACTTGACCCTTATAAAGAACTAGTGCCCTCTACAGAAGTTTAGGTAGAAACAACTTAGGGCTTGAAGTTTTGGGTTGAGTTTTGGTCTATGATAGCCGCGTTTCCCAACTACAGAAGTTGTTGCGATGGGTTTAGTTTGGTGATGTCGGGATGAGGACCATCAGCTGTCGGGGCTTCATTGACAAACTCGTTAGACTTAGCCATTGGCGCAGCTCCAAAGGATCACGCGTTCATTAATTCCCGGCTGAAGCTCTTCCTCGTTCTCATCATAAAACTTATTGTTTGATTGCAATTAAAAACCTCGGAAATTTTCGGTCCTAGCAATTACAATCATTCAAACACAGGTAAGAGAGAATCTCGAATGAAAACTAAAAGCAAATTAGACTCAATTCCTTTATTCATTCAGGGTTAAGAATCAAAAGACCGATCAAATACTGAGGCCTTGGCATGTTTTCCAAGGTTTTCAAAAATTAATTTTAAATTACAGTTAATAATCTGATGACAATTCACCTCAACCCTTATTAAAATAGATAAGAAGTTATCCGACGAAATCAAAGTAATTTATAAACTTCATTATACTCAGGAACTGAAGCAATTCGTTTCTCAAACGAAAGTGAATCAAACTTAAAATAGCTTGATGGGTTTTCAAGCTCAAGGTACACTATTTTTGAAACCGAAGCCTAATTTTCAATTGGGATGAAAGATTGATATTCATACTAACTCTAAACGAAGACTCACTCCAAAAATTTTATGTGATTTAAAAATTTCCTCGAGACGGTAATCACAAATTGGGTCTTTAGGTTCCAAGTTAGTTCGTACAACAAAAATAAATCTCTGAGTTTGTGTTTATGAAAACCCTAAAAATGTTTTTCCGAAAAACAATTTTGAAATCAATAAATCAATTAATACAGTAAATGGTAACATGTAGATTGAACTTAACTATTTGATCGAATTTCGTTGTTTAATTCCTAAATTTGGCTGTTAATAATGAGTCTCTTCATCCCTTCCCCTCGAGCCAAAGCTAATCTTGTTTGAGTACCGATGAATGAGCCTATTGTTTTTAGACAAGCAAACAAAAAATTATTGACTCTTACATTCATGTCGCTAAATAACTTACATGCTTGTTTTGTTGATGTTGTTTCTTCAACGTATGATTTGTTATAGTCATAAGTAGAAATATATACTTTTGTGTAAGTTAAGGATGAGAATCTATGTAAACCAAGCATGGAAAACTGTGTAGTTTCTACAATAAAAGAAATCATATAAGTTAGATAAGTTATCCCTTATATTCTGAAAAACAACTTTAAAACAATTTATAAAATATAAATTGTTTACTTGATTCATTCCAATGATTTCAGAATTGATGAAAGTGAAATGCACAATACTCTTTGTTTTGTATGCATAAGTGATTTTTTGAATTTTTATTCTAACTTATAGGATGAAAATGAAATTGAGAACATGCTTAGTTTGCTATTTGACATGAAAGGCTTGAGTGAAGATGGTGTACATTTTTGAAATGAATTTTTTCTTTCTTTGGATCATTTTCATTTCAATGAAAATAGAATTTTCAAAAGAGACAGAAATATATATAGTCTGACTGTAAACAAGTTTTCACTCATTTGGTTTAGTGCTAATGCTTTTGAGATTGTGTGTGATTGCACTAGACATGAGTATGGTAGCTCAGTATGCTTCTTTGCTACGTGGTTGACTATATATATAAGTATTTTTTGTAGTGGGGGTGTAATATATTGCTTCCATAGTGGGGGTTTTATATTCAGATTTGCCAATCCTAGTATGGAAAATTGGTAAAATATTGAGAAGGTTATGAGGTGTTTCAACACACCATACGCCTAGAAATACACTATCTAAATGGTTACCGCAATCCTTTAAGGATATTGCGAAGCTGATTGGACATCCTTTCAGTTGAATCCTTTAAGGGATGGAGCGATTCGATCTTCTAATAAATAGAGGAACAGACATATTAATCCAATGTGATAGTACCGCGGCTATTGCATGAATTGAGAATGTAACGATAACTATAAAAGTTGATTTTATGAGAATATGGATTATATAGTGTCTGAAACGAGTTTTCATTAGTCCTATGACGAAAGGATTGATAAGAAGATGTGAATACATCTTATGGATGAGGTTGATGCCCATTGAGATTGAGTCATCTATGATGGATACCCAACCTATAAATAGGTTCAAAGGGACTAGACGAAGTCATAGGTGATATGGAGATGCGAGAATCATGCTTTTGAAGAATTCATCCCACGGCATGACATCCTGAAACAAGTAAAGGTTGAGTTTAATTTTAAAATTTAAAATTTTAAACTCTTAATGATGTTTATATCTCTATTTAGAGTGTGGTACATTCAGGAGTACTCTTGATAGACTCACCTATATGAATGTGAAAGTGTTGCCGCTTTCTATGAGAATATGGGCAGTTCTCTAGATCATTCGTTAAATTGGGATACAAGCGCAGGGCCATAATGTGCTGGCTTTAGACTTTATACTAGTATAGTCGTGTGTGTTGAGTAATCTTTTTATCTCCTAGAGTTCAAGACTTATGTTCACTCTATGGTCAGATTTTAAGAGAGCCTATTAACACTACGTAAAGGTTCAAGTCGCGAGACACCTTTGCTTATGCACAACTCTGTACGTTCTTGCTCAATGTTTTACAAATATAAGTGGGGGATTGTTGGGAATATATTTTCAAAACATAAATTTATTCCCAATCAATATGTTTTTTATAGCCTTTATTGAAAGAAATTAATTTTTGTTATAATTAATTTGACCGTTTCATATTTTTAGTTTTAATGGTGTTAACTACACCATTATAACTTTGAGAGTTTCATTTTGTGGTTTTTAATGGTGTTAACTCAACCATATGTTGATGGTGGATTTTCATTTAAGGTTAAAATTGTAAAAACCAGAAAAAAATTATGCGCTGACATCTTGTAAAAGATAAAGCCATTAATAAGTGTTGGATACTCCCTCACTTAATTCACCTAGAATGGAGCATGTGGCAACAATCCCATTCTGTGAATACATGAAATTCATCCAGGATGGAGCATGTAGCAACAATCCCATATACCCTGTGAATTTCTAGCATTATTAATTAATGCGCAATCAGCCTTGTATTTCCTGTACTCATTATGCGGCATGACGTCGAGTGTTACTCTTACTGAGAGCAACACTAACCTCCAAGCATTATAATGAAACCATGTACGAAATACCCATACAGGGTGACTCTCGGTGTGTTATACTAGCCCGATTGATCCCCTCTCGGTGTGTTATACTAGCTCGATTGAGCATCCAGACCGACCAGTATCAGTCCGGATATGATCGCAGTCATCCAACTCCACAAGCATGATTGGATGACCCAGATCAATTCCATTACCCCCAAGCGGTATGGAATACCCATTGCCGACCCGCATGGTCGGCCATTGGCCTAGCTTGCCAAAAAAACGTTCATACCAAGCAGTATGGACGGAAAACCCTAAATTAGGGTTTGCGGCATATTACATGTGTCGCAAAACAGTCTCAACCATCCATCTTCGCAGGTATAGATGGAGGGTGTAGATGTAAACTCAAAGGGCCCAGAGCATGTCAACACAATCACCGAGGGCCCGCCTACACACTTGACCAACCGGTCAACACCAACCATGCTTGGTCGTAACAAATTCGTGCGCCCAAACAAGGGGTGACGCATGGCTTTGAAACCCATAATTAGGGTTTTGAGCATCACGAGCGTCCATCTTCTCCGACACGAATGTAGGGTCCAAGATTAGATTAAGCAGGTCCGGTCATACCAACATGACCACCGTGGACCCATCTATTCCCTCACCCAATCGGCCAAGGCATATCATGCCTGGTTAATCCAAAACGCACGCCCAAACTAGCGTGGTCACACCTCCCAAACTACAAACTGATATCGACCGCTCAACTTCGCCAGACGATTTGGATGGCTCAGATCACGTTTTTATGGGATATTCAGGTATAGGCGTGAACACCAGCCTACCACCTTCACACCAGGCCAATCGGCCAAGACCGACCAAGATTGGTCGTCTTGGAACGTGTGCCTGAAGTGGGCGTGACGTGCGGCTCTTGCGGCCTTTGGTTTTGTCACAAATCGATCTCGACCACTCAACTTCAGGATGAATTGGGTGACCCAGATCATACTTTCGTGAGGTAATGGGGTATAGGCGCCTACACCATCATGCCGTCTACACGCATGTATGGTCGACCTGGCCAAAGTTGTATCCCATGCTTGGTTTCGACCAAGCTGAAGAGTGATGCCTGCGCACCACTTCAAAACCCTAATTTCATTAACGGTCGCAGATGAGTGTCTCAAAGATCATCTCACCCGTACAACTTCACCAGCTTGGTTATACAACCCCAGTCAGAGTTAGTTGGTCGATGAGGCGTCATTACACATCACTTTACCACACCATGATGCGACTGCATAAAATACACACGATACTTCACAAGTATCAACTTCCCGAATAACACGGTTATTCAAATTAGCATTACATGCTACCTATCGTGGATCCACGATCTACACGTTCGGACATCAATCATGTCACAAACTGGGGGATACATCTTTGGGGTATTGGTCCGGCGGTTTACGCGTGCGGCACGTGCAACGCGCCATCACAAGAGCGTGTTAGGAAGTCATGGACGGTCAGAGATGAACAGGAGAAGTGGGAAAGACTGGTCGTGTGGCACCGATGCACAACTCCACTACTCCATCACTCCACTTCCTCCACTTCCCACGAGAGACGTGAATAAGGCTCAATGACTTGTATAAATAGGTTCTCCGCCCTATTTCAAACACAAGAGGAAAAACAACAGAGGCAAGTGTTAATAAAAAACGTATTCCAACACCCAGAGCCTGCTTGCATCAATCGTAAGCCTGCTCATATTTCTGTTACAAGTCATTCATAGCCAACACCTTCACAATCTCAACACCTTCTTCGCTTCCCTCCCTAAGATCAACCCCATCTCCTTCACTTTGTGACCGAAACAAGTCTGGAACGGCCATTTCTTGGTTTAGGCCGGACTTGCACAGATTGACTTCCGAATCTACAAGCACTCACCGCGCAGTGCATTTGTTTAGGGTTTAGATTCATTCTTCATCCACACACCCCAAATTACCAAATTCAACAGGATTAGTTTTCACCCATAAACACCATAATAACATTTTCATGAACATTTAATTGTTTTAAAACTCTTGACTATAAATCAGAATTTTGGTTGGAAAAATAATAAGAGAGAGTTTTTCTTTTATGTTTTGGTGTTAAAAAGAACTTGGAGAGTTGTTGAAGTCCTTTTTGTTGTGAGAGAGGTTTTCTTTTATGACTTGAGTTTACAAAAGAAAAGATTTTTAGAGAAAGAAAAATAAGTGTGTGAACATCTCTTATTTTTCTAAATGAGTTTCTGAGCAAGAATGAAGTGTAGAAGTTTCACATCCTCTCACCGTGCAAGAGCGATTGTGTAAGAGATTGATCTCGACTGTTTTATCCTGGGGACGACGCGCCATTGAAGAACTGCTTGCATAATCTTGGGCAGAGCCGCGAAACGTCTTAAAGATAGCGACCTAGTCCGCGACTCAGCCATAACGTTGTTTGTTTCGTGTTTGATTTTATTTGTTGTGCAGGCATAATTCGGCAATTGTTCCAACAAGATGCACCTAAACCGATTGATTCTTTTATTTTATTATTATTGATTATGTCCAGTAATAATCAGCAGTTATTCATATGTTTTATCCACTCATTTTTTTGGTTTCTCCCTTTCCAGAATGGATGGTTATGCATGTGTTTCATCCACCGATTATGCGGCATCACTTCTTTGGAGTTTTTTCCTTCTCCAAAATCGTTGGGTATGCATGTATTTATCAATCGATTCTATGTGATTCATATTTTTTGAGTTTTTTCTACTAACAGGGGGTAGTCCCTAGTTAGCAATTCGGGATTCGACAAACGTACGGAACGACAAACGTACGCGTATTATACGGATTCGCATAATCTAAATTCGGTCAAAAAGCCGGTCAACGATTCGTAGTACGGCAGTAGTTCGGAACGGCATACGTACGTGTATTATTCGATTTACTAATTTAAGTTCGATACTGAAAATTCGGCACATATTAAATTATAAAAATTAATATTTTAACTTAATAATGGCGGAAAATGCTTATATTTACATTTAAATTAGTATATATCCAAAGCATAATATATTATTAGCACCAACTAACTCTCAGTTCAGTGGATGTATGCTAAGTTTAGAAGCTAGAGGTCATGGGTTAGACTTTCTTCGGATTTAGTTTTTGAATTTACTCTCACAAATCCCGTCTAATACGGTAAAATTCGCGAATGATTTGACGAATTACTAACTAGGGGTAGTCAAATGAGATTTCTATAGACTTTCATAAATTTTTTATATGAGTGTATCCCAAAGACTCTCGCAAAATTTAGAGATTTTAGTAGTTCTAGGAGAGTATTTTAGAGAGTCTTTATGACTTGTAGAGACCAAAAAAAAAAAACAACTGAGATTTGTAAAGAGTTTCTGTGATTCATAGAGACGGAAAATGTATAATATCCAACTAAAAACATAAAATATCTACCGATTTTTTTTATTATGCACGTTACAATGTTAATAAAAGTACCATGAATACGTAGTAACATATTCATTCGTTGTCAGAATAAAACTCATTGTTGTGCCTAAGTTTTCTGTCATCCCACATTTTTTTTTTGTTATTGTATCTCATCATTGTTAGCATTTTTTCGTTGTTTCATCTGAGGAGATGTCCTTTGAAGTGGCAAAGAGAAATCTCGGTCGGTATACACGAGGGAAAAGAAGAAGATAGAGGAGATGTCCAATATATTCAGATGAGGTCGGTTGTATTACTGTACAAATGGCTCGTCCCTTGGTCATCATCTCAAAAAAAAAAAAAAAACAAAAAAATGGTCATACTCTCAAAAACAATTATTTCCTAAATTTCCAAGTCTCCCAAAATCTCACCTCTTGATGAGAGATTTCTACCATGCCTATTTTCATTAATAAAAAGTCTCCCTAAATCTCTGAAAATTACAAATCAATGACTTTTAATTCTCCTTCGAATAACAGGGGTGTTGGAGTGACTCTTACGAAATCCTAATCTAATAACGTGGAGTTCCAGAGAATTTAAATGACTTAAAAAAAGCCTTTAACCAATAACAGGAGACATTAGGAGACTCTCCAAAATTCTCTATGGACTAACGGTGGATTTGGAAACTCTCCAGAAGTCATTTAAAATCTAAATTGAGTACCTCCCTGTAAGAGTCGGTGGATACAAAGGTATCGTATCCACATCTTGCTCTCCCTTGTTTTTGGAACTTTACTTCTTAAATCATACTTATATCTTTCTTTTTGAGTTTACTTTTTGTAAATATGGATAACAGTAACAAAAGATGCAGACATATCCAATAAAAAAATATGGATAGGAAGCCAGAGAAAACAATTGTGAAATTTATGTATACTTTTTCCTATGAAGTAGAAACCAAACTGGAGAGAGCAATTGATCTGGTTGACTTACTTGCTTATGAAGAAAATATTAAGCTTATCAAATATCCAAAGCGTAGGAGAGACGACATTGCATTGTGGAGAGAACATGATATAGAGATTAAGGAGATTGAAGAAGAAGAAACTGAAGCTATTATAGCTGATGGTGTTACTGCTCCTAATAACTAAGATGGAATTGAAGCTAAATCGTTTTTATAATAATTAATACATATGAAATTCATGGTTGTTTAATTTTCTAAGACTTTTTATTTATTTTTCTAATTATTCTAAGACTTGTTTGGTTTATGGTGCTTTATCATTTTTCAAAAAAGAAAATTTGTGAAATCGGCGGTCATGCACTTGCCTAAGGCCAATTGTTGGTTTTGCAACTTTTCTTTTTTCTATTGCTTTTTATGAACATAATCGGTTCTTATGAGTATTTTTATATGTTGATTGTTATCGACAACTATTTTGCCGAAATGATCGAAGGTTACAATCGGCCTTCACGTCCTTACTTATCAACCAATTTTCGTAAAGCTTTTGTGTTACTTTTTCTTATACATGGCTCAGTGGCTATTTTTTTTTATTTTTTTTTTGAAAACATAGTCATTGGCTATACATATAAGAAATTCAAAAAAAAAAAAACAAAAAAAAGGATGAAGAATGGATAAGAAATAAAAAATGTAATTTCTTATTTTGTAATAAAGGATCAAGAATGGATTATGTTATTTATATGTATAGCCAATGACTATGTTTTCAAAAACAAAAACAAAAAAACTAGCCACTGAGCCATGTATAAGAAAAAGTAACACATAAGCTTCACGAAAATCGGTTGATAAGTAAGGACGTAAAGGCCGATTGTAACCATCAACAGAAAATAATTACTTTTTTCATCAGTCAAGCATATTTCAAAATGTAATTTCTATTCCTCTAAAGAGCATGCAAAATGCTCGTTTGTTCATTCGAAAGAAAAAAAAAAATCAAACTTATTTCATCAATCAAACAAAAATTTCCTTCATTCACACCATAATCAACTACTCTACCTTACTCAAAAGAAAAAGCCTAAACCTACTCGAGCAACAACTTCAAATGCTCATCTAGAGCACACCATCCAACAACAGATAATTCCTGCTATATATCATTTTGAGCCTCATATGGAAGCTTTCGGTTCTCACCCTCAAATGTTCAATTGCCTTGTCGACTCTTATAGATTCCAGTGCTAATGCTCTCTCTCTCTTCCTCTATGATAGCGGTTGAAGAGGAAATCATGTTAGCAACAATGTCAGCTTTATCAATTTTGATAACCTCGAGACGACGACGAAGCCAGCCCACGTTGAACTTCAGGGCCTCACAGTTCGATATCATATCGTCTCATCGATGAAGTTCCATGTTCTTCACGTCTCTCAGATTTTTCTTGATCATCTCATCAATGACCGACAATAGTCCAGCAATTGTGGTCAAGAGGGTTGGCAGAAAACTCTTCCATACTTTAGTAGTGGCAATATGGCCATAATTTCTCCAAATCCTGGTGTAAAGAGACACATAACACTTGGGCACGTTGAAACCACCGACGAGTTGATTATCCATGCAAGAATTTTCCATAGGGATGTCAAACGGAATTCTAGTTGCTGGGTACTCACGAACAGGAACCCCAAGACCAACATCTGTAAGATTGACTGAGTTATCGCCAGCACAATCATCATCATCATCATCTACTGCAGCAGACTTTCCATTTTTCCTCTTCCCAGCTTTAACAACATGAACATCAACCTGCAACAATGAAACAATCAAGTTCAAAAGAGGTTTGGATAAATGTTCATTCAAGAAAGAGCCTTAACCAAAACTCACATACGTTCCAGCATCCGCACGAGCAGTTTTGAAACGAGCAGGAATCTTAACAGTTCGTTTGGGTCTCAGATTATATGGAGAAGAAGAGGAAATTCGGTCACCCGGATTCATCTACAACAAATAGTTTCTCTTATCAGCCATTGATTACACGAAAGAAAAAAGAAAATAACAGTACTTCATACCAAGTTGGGTGTTTCAGCTCTCAGCTTTGATGGAGATACGCTTTGAGGGGATGAACTACTGTCAGACATACTGCTGTGAGGTATGATTTTGATTAAAATTTCTTCCGCACGATTAAATACAAGAATGGAAGAAGATATATTTATAAGTGACTACCTCTAAGTCTTGAAGCAGTATACGAGACACGGTGGACACTTATCCTTTGCAGATGGTCAAATGAGTTACGATTTTTACTAAGGCCCTAAGTTTCAAACAAGATCTTAGTGACGCGGAAGAAAATTGATAATCTTGGGGACTGACAGTCCATTATCATGACCAGACATGGACAAGGGTTCACACCCTATTTCGGTTCGACGGTTCATGCATATCATACATTCTTCTTCCATTTGCACAATACTTCCTGAGTTTGAACAGACGAGCATCACCAAACAAGATTTATCAAAGGATTATGGTCAATTCTACAGACTTTCATCTACTTCATTCAGTCAAAGACGTAAAAAAGAAACATCAGGATATATAATCAAATGATTGACATTCAAAAATCATGATCCAATATTCATGAAGCAAAGTTGCTCGAACGATCAAAATAACATCTACTACGAAGATTTAAGAAAAAATATTCAGCTATTCAGGGAGATTGCAAGTAAGACTAATCATCAGATTCATCAGAATCCTCATCGTCTTCACGGTCATCATCTTCTGTGAAATCTTCGTCAAGTTCCTCTTCAGAGCCATCTCCATAATTCTCATCGGGAACTTCCTCCAAACGATCTTCGGGATCGCCATACATTGCGTCCAAATAGTCTTCTTCTTCACATTCAGCTCGGAAATCTGCTCTAGCCAATCGTTCAGCCCTCATACCAGGTGGATATGACTTAACTTTACGTTCAATGGGTTTCCAGATGGATTCGACTTCCTCAGCGTCTGAATCAGAAGCTATGCCATCATCATGAGGTTGAACTTTATCTTTAGTCGCTAGCCTTGCCTGCTGAAGTCGACGTCGTTTTTGCTGATAAGCCGCAAGCTTTTCATCTTTGGCTTTTCTTTTTGAAAACTTATTGCAGACGACTCTCAGATGATTAAGAGACATATCGTGTATCAGCTTTCCAACATTTCTTAAAGACTGAGCTACCTTGGCACGCGCATCTGCATGCATAGGTTTTCATCTTTGGCTTGGTAGTGTTGGAATGTTCTTCAGAAAAGCCAGATGAATGGTCACAACTGTAAATCACCATTATCTGAAACGAAAAATATGGAGTCATGGGGTTCCCATTATCTTGGCATTGTCTTGAGTCGTTTTGGCATTGTAAACCCTTTTCAACTGTAAATCACCATTATCTTGGCATTGTTTTGATGGCCTCGATGAATGGGATGTTGATTTCAATCTTCTTGAAGATATCCATGAGTGCCTTGTCTTGAGCTTCTTTCTTGGATTTAGCAAAAAGACTAGGAAAAGGGGGTGGAGTAGAGAAAGTAGGAACCGGTTCCTTGGATTGGTTGGTTGGTGTTGAATTCTCCTTTGGTGCGGATTCCTCCTTGTCTTTGACTACCTCTTCACTAGCTTCTTCATGATGACTTGGACCCTCCACTTGTTTTCCACTTCTTAAAGTAACCGTATTAACATTCTCTTTTGGATTCACAAATGGTTGTGAAGGAAGCTTTGTGGATGCTTGAGATTTCAATAGGTTCACATCGGTCGCCAATTGTCCCATTTGAGTTTGTAAATCCTTGATGGCCGATTCATTCTTTTGTTGGCTTTGTTGTAACATAGAAGTAAGACCTTGCATACCTTGCATTAATGCATTGAGCTTGTCATCATTCGAAGAATCACGCTCCTTGACTTGTTGTGGTTGGAATTGTTGTTGAGGTTGGAAGCGTGATTGTAGTGGGTGAGAATTATGGAGATGGCTCATGGTGATTTACAATGCCAAGACAATCCCATAAACTTGAAGTAAATCACCATCTATGCCATCATCATGAGGTTGAAATATGCCAATAACAAACACGCAACAAAACAGTAACAATCCAACTCCTACATGTTTACGATTCCACTAACAATAGTGATTGTGATACAAGAGTTAATACTTCAAAAACTTGCTCGTTTCTTCAAACCTGCAAAAACAATCAAAATTCGTTATTCAAAAAAAAATAATAACTTGATTTTTCATAAAACGGTGAACATAGTTTTCACTGTGTGAACATCCACTAACTTTTCACTGCGTGAACATCCACTATTGAATGGTGAAAGCTCACACCAAGACAATATTTCATTATAAATAATTGTCTACTTTTAATGATTATTCATAATCAATACTTTGATTTTCAACAAAAATAAAAATTTAACGCTAACAAACTCACATAAATAAACAATTTTTTTTTACGTGAATAAGTCACGTATTTTTGATAAAAAATTTTTTCTCTCAAACGAGCATTCGTCTTTGAAACGAGACTTTACTCCATTTTTTTATGAAAGCTCACCCATTAAAAATAAAATTTTAGTGTTTCATGAATAAACAAAATTTTATCACTAGATGCAGGTCTATTAAAAAAAAATCTCTTATGCTAGGGATTATTGTTCGTTTCTTAAACGAACGAACGAACGTCCGTTCCTAAAACAATGATTTTTGTTAAAGCTCACACATATATATGTATACCTATATATATAATTATTATTTTTATGAACAAGTTGTTAGAGCACTGCTCGGTCGAACTCGCATGCGTTGCTATCTCAAGCATGTTTGTCAATGTTAGTGATCAAAACTATAAGTCTTGATTTCTAGCCTATTTATAGATGTCTCGGACTAGGACATAGATTGTGTAGTTGAGCTTAGATTTCACGGCGTTCATCATTTGAAGACGAAGAACTACTAAGGGGAGCTTGTGGAACTTCATCGACAAAAGGTATGTTGAGACTGAAACTCATCTATCACTTGGAAAGTCTATTTCTACTCTATCTCCTATATTGAGACATAAGTCGTATTATGATATAGTTTTCTATATACACATTTGAGATTTCGAGCTAAGTTTATCTCGCTTACATATTTCTCGAAATATGTGTTAGCAAGCTTTCGCTTCGACCAAGTTCATCTTATATCATGTGAAAATTTCCGAGCAACATCTTACATGGTTTGTGTGATACAATCATTTGGTGTAGTCTTGGAATGTTTCGTTATGATTATTTCAATATCTTGAAAATTTCTTTGATGCTAATAGTGTGTGAAAACGGCTATTGTCATCCTCTAATAAAGTTTCAATGATTGAAATAAGAGTTTAGAACACTTAATCATTATTGGATATGTCATGTTGTGCACTCTTGCACATATGTAATCCATGTACGGGAACCATAGTATGCGCACCCGTTCGCGTACCTGTTGGTTTGAGAAATCCAGGAACCTAAGTATGTGCACCCGTTTGTGTACTGGCGTACATGTTCATGTCCGAGAATTTCTGCTGGGATTGAAAGTTCGCGTACCCGTTTGCGTACTGGCGAAACCCAATCTTGGTCCGGGTATTCCAAGTATGCGTACCCGTTTGCATACTTGAAGGTTAAAGTTCTAAAATTGGTTATGAACATGAACATAAACATTTATATAATAAGGAATGCAATCTTCGCAAACCTTGGCTATAATGTTCATGATTGATTCGAGTGAATCAAATCGATTTTGGTTCAATTGTGTTCTTGTATACTTCTATGAGAATATAGCAATTGAACGGCTCTTTAACTAGTTTCATTTGAGTCATTTGAACTAGTTATGGTTAAGATGAATAAGGTTGATATGAGAGTAATCATATGGCTAACCTCGGTTAACTATTTGTGAGCCAACATGGTGTACACGTTTGGGTACGGTTACATAAACCTAAATGAGGGTACATTTTATTTGTGTGTAACAAGCTAAGTTCGATCTAACGGTTGAAAGATATTAGCTTGGTTGAATCAGGTTTTTCATCTAACGGTGAATATTGAATGCTTTGTTACCAAGGTAACTTGGATTGCAAACCTTGATTTGAAAACTATATAAAGGAGAACTCTAGCAACTGGGAAACCTAATCCCCACACCTCCTGTGTGTTACTAGTTGCATAAACTAGAGTTGATTCTCCTTTAACCTTAGGTTTCTTCGAGACCCTGTAGGTTAACGACTTCAAAGACTTCATTGGGATTGTGAAGCCAGACCCAACTATTTTCTTTGTAGTTGTGTGTTCTGATCTTGCCTGATTCTATCGTATTGAGTACAATTGAAATAATCGACTCGAGATTAATTTCTCCGATATGCAAGATAAAAGTAATCACAAACATATTCGTCTCATCGTTTGTGATTCCACAATATCTTGTTTCGCTAGTCGATTAAGATTATTGTGAGGTGATTGATAATACTAGGTTGTTCTTCGGGAATATAAGTCAGGTTTATCAATTAGTTCATGTTCACCTTGATTTATCAAAAGCGGAACAAAAACTCTTGGGTATTTCCGTGGGAGACAGATTTATTCAATCTATAGACTTTTCCGTGTGAGACAAATTTGTTTATCAAGTCTTCGACTTTGGGTCGTAGCAACTCTTGGTGGTGGGTGAGATCAACTAAGGGAATCAAGTGCGTAGATCCTGCTGGGATCAGAGACGTAAGGAACGAAACTGTACCTTGAATCAGTGTGAGATTGATTAGGGTTCAACTACAGTCCATTCCGAAGTTAATTGGTAGTAGGATAGATTCTGTAGCGGCTTAATACAGTGTGGTGTTCAAACTGGACTAGGTCTCGGGGTTTTTCTGCATTTGCGGTTTTCCTCGTTAACAAAATTCTG
This sequence comes from Papaver armeniacum, assembly GCA_023531295.1. Lineage (NCBI taxonomy): Eukaryota > Viridiplantae > Streptophyta > Magnoliopsida > Ranunculales > Papaveraceae > Papaver > Papaver armeniacum. The sequence continues at coordinate 231,910 of JAJJWW010009689.1, forward strand.
GTGTCTGTTTTATTTCTTTTCCGCATTATATTTTGTTATATAATTGAAATATCACAAGTTGTGCGTTATGATCAATCAATTAGAATATCCAACCTTTGGTTGTTGATTTAAATTGATTGACACTTGAGCATTGGTCTTTGGTATCGTTCAAGTTACTCCTCTTATATTTAATCGGGCTCGCAGATTTCTATTTGCTGATTGCAGATTGAATTAAGAGTTAGAGATATTAAACTCTTTGATATACTTTACTCTAGATTGAGTCTGACTCTCTAGTTGATTCTCTAGAAAGTATATTGGAGTAAGTCCTCTTAGATTGCCAAACGAATTTTTGGGTGTGGTTGTTAGACCCCCGCATTTTCAATTGGTATCAGAGCAGGCAAACACATTAAATACCTCATAAGTCTGTGTTTGTAGCAATCTGATTATTATGGACGAGTCTATCTCTAATAACGTACATGTTCATAAATTACCAGATGATTTTCAAAGCTTGGATTCACCTGAGAGAACTGTCACATCTAGGTCAGTATCTAAACATTCTCTTTACGTAAAACCTGTTGAAGTCTGGAAAACAGGCCTAGAAGAACAATTGAATGAAATTTTTGATGAAGGTGATTCAGATATTGATAGAGATGTTGATGAGGAAGTCTCAGAGTATGTTAAGCTATTGGATTCGGCGGAAAAGAAGAAGATGAGAACTTCTCATGTCACACCTCTTCCGATTCCTCTTTGTCGAGAAAACAAGAAATTGAGAAGATGTTAGGTAGGTGTTTATGTTTCGAATCGTTCTAAAGAATCGATCCTCAAGGATTTTGAGGAAAACCTACTGTTTGAGGGTGAAAATGGTTTCTGCTGATTTCGGTAATTTCGGTGTGTGGGTGAGAAACGGATTTAAACCCTAAACAATGTACTGCAAGGGAGTACTTTAGATTCGAGAGATCAATCTGTACAAGTCCGGCCTAAACCAAGAAATGGTTGTTCTAGACTTGCTTCGATCACAAAGTGGAGGAGAATGGGTTGGTTTTGGGGAGGGAAGCAAGGAAAGTGATGAGACCAGAATAGTTGATTCTGGAAGAGTAGTTGTGTTACGACTTGTATCAGAAAGTGGGAAGCTAACAGATGGGAAAGTTAACAAACGTTTTCTGAGTGGTGTATGCTCCTGACTGAACTTGTTGTTCGGTGGAAATAGGTAAGACCTATTTATACAAGTCGAAGTGAAACGTACTTCGGTCTCATTAAGGAATGGAAAAATTGGTGAATAAATGGGAGGAGGTGGTAACGTTAACACATGGAAATGATGTTCCATAAAACCGTTAACGCATGGAATTGATGTTACATGAAAAGAACGTTTCACCATTAACTCCCTGTATTTACTAACCGCCTCATCCTTATGACACTTCCTTATGACGGGCGTAGTATACGCCGCACCCTGTAAACCGCCAAACCAATACCCAAAGAGGATCCCCAGTTTATCATATGTGTTTATGTTTCGAATATTTTTGTGGAAAACATGTAGCATGTTGTTGTTTCCTGGAAAGTCGCACTGGGGAGACTTGCTAGCTAGGTGACCTTCGACGGTCGAGATTTTGCATCTCAAGAGGAAAGATAGCCGTTGATCGTTGCACGCTTTCGTTTTGGTAGTTGCATAGGGAAGGCCAGCATGGTGGCGCGGCTAGGTTGGCATGTTGTTGGCATGGCATGGTTTGGCGTGGCCAAACTTAGGTTTTCGGGCCAAAGGTTACCATGCGTCGTCTGGTAACCTTGGATGGCTAGGATTTGCTCCTTGGATTAAAGGGAACCGTGGATCGTCGCACGCCTTCGTTTTTGGTAGCCGCGTAGGGAAGGTCAGCATGGTGGCGCGGCTAGGTTGGCATGCCGTTGGCATGGCATGGTTTGGCGTGGCCAAACTTAGATTTTTCGGGCCAAAAAGGTTACCATGCGTCGTCCGTCGGTAACCTTGGATGGCTAGGATTTGCTCCTGGGATTGAAGGGGGACCGTTGATCGTCGCACACCTTCGTTTTTGGTAGCCGCGTTGGGAAGGCCAGCATGGTGGCGCGGCTAGGTTGGCATGCCATTGGCATGGCCAAACCTAGGTTTTCGGGCCAAAGGTTACCATGCGTCGTCTGGAAACCTTAGACGGCTAGGATTTGCTCCTAGGATTGAAGGGGGACCGTTGATCGTCGCACGCCTTCGTTTTTGGTAGCCGCGTAGGGAAGGCCAGCATGGTGGCGCGGCGAAGTTTTCATGCCGTTGGCATGGCATGGTTTGGCGTGGCCAAACTTAGGTTTTCGAGCCAAAGGTTACCATGCGTCGTCTGGTAACCTTGGATGGCTAGGATTTGCTCCTGGGATTGAAAGGGACCATTGATCGTCGCACGCCTTCGTTTTTGGTAGCCGCGTAGGGAAGGCCAGCATGGTGGCGCGGCTAAGTGTGTTTAGCATTGGGGACAAGGGCTTAGCATGTCGTTGGCACATGGCGCGGCTTGCACGGCTAGGGCCAAGGCAAGGTGCGATTTGTCTTGGCATGTGGGGCCAAGGGTTTGGCGTAAATGGTTTGGCTTGGCATGCCATGGGCGCATGGTGCGGCTAGCATGGCTAGGGCCAAGGAAAGGTGCGGTTTGGCTTGGCATGGTGGGGCCAAGGGTTTGGCATGCCGTTGGCACATGGCGCGGCTAGCATGGCTAGGGCCAAGGCAAGGTGAGGTTTGGCTTGGCATGTGGGCCAAGGGTTTGGTAGGTGCGACTAGCATGGCTAGGGCCAAGGCAAGGTGCGGTTTGGCTTGGCATAGTGGGGCCAAGGGTTTGGCATGTGGTTGGCACATGGCGCGGCTAGCATGGCTAGGGCCAAGGCAAGGTGCGGTTTGGCTTGGCAAGTGGGGCCAAGGGTTTGGCGTGAATGGTTTGGCTTGGCATGGCGGGGCCAAGGGCTTGGCATGCCATGGGCGCATGGCTAGGGCCAAGGCAAGGTGCGGTTTGGCTTGGCATGTGGGGGGCAAGGGTTTGGCAGGTGCGGCTAGCATGGCTAGGGCCAAGGCAAGGTGCGGTTTGGCTTGGCATGGTGGAGCCAAGGGTTTGGCATGCCGTTGGCACATGGCGCGGCTAGCATGGCTAGGGCCAAGGCAAGGTGCGGTTTGGCTTGGCATGTAGGGCCAAGGGTTTGGTAGGTGCGGCTAGCATGGCTAGGGCCAAGGCAAGGTGCGGTTTAGCTTGGCATGGTGGGGCCAAGGGTTTGGCTTGCCGTTGGCACAAGGCGCAGCTAGCATGGCTAGGGCCAAAGCAAGGTGCGGTTTGGCTTGGCATGGTGGGGCCAAGGGTTTGGCATGCCGTTGGCACATGGTGCGGCTAGCATGGCTAGGGACAAGGCAAGGTGCGGTTTGGCTTGGCATGGTGGGGCCAAGGGTTTGGCATGCCGTTGGCACATGGCGCGGCTAGCATGGCTAGGGCCAAGGCAATGTGCGGTTTGGCTTGGCATGTGGGGCCAAGGGTTTGGCATGCCGTTGGCACATGGTGCGGCTAGCATGGCTAGTGCCAATGAAAGGTGCGGTTTGGCTTGGCATGGTGGGGCCAAGGGTTTGGCATGCCGTTGGCACCTGGCGCGGATAGCTTGGGTAGGGCCAAGGCAAGGTGCGGTTTGGCTTGACATGTGGGGCCAAGGGTTTGGTAGGTGTGGCTGGCATGGTTTGCTATTGGCACAGGAGTGCGGCTAGCATGGTTGGCATGCCTTGGCGCGGTAGGATATGGCTGGCATGATGAGCTATTGGCACAGGGGTGTGGCTAGCATGGTTGGCATGCCTTGGCGCGGTTGGATGTGGATGGCATGATTTTCCATTGGCACATGGGTGTGGCTAGCATGGTTGGCATGCCTTGGAGCGATAGGATGTGGCTAGAATGATGAGCCATTGGCACAGGGGTGTAGCTAGCATGGTTGGCATGCCTTGGCGTAGTAGGATGTGGCTGGCATGATGAGCCATTGGCATGTGCGGTGTGAGACTTAGGGTTTTCGGCTTGTCGAAACCCTAATTAGCATTTTTTTTTTTTTTTAAAAAAAGGTACCCTGGTAATATTCTCGCAGACAAATTAAAGGGTTCAATAAATGCGTTTGTGACGTCGCTGTCTGACTAGGGTTTTAAGATTTTACCCCTAAGTTAAAAACCACCATCAACATTAAGTCCCCTGCTTAGCTCGGAACAGGGGCGTTGTTGCGAGGTAAGCATAAGATGGTGACAGACAAGGACAGAATTGAAACGTAAATCATGCAAGATGGTCAGGAAGATCCGTCTAACTGTTTTCGGGAAGTAAGGAGAATCTGTGATCCTCGTATTTGGCGGCTTTGCATAAATTCTGCTCGTGGTACTTGCAGGTTAGGCTAGAATGGAGCCACTAGTGCAGATTTGGTGTGAAGGGAAGCTGATAGCACTGGTCGGCTTGGACTTGGAGCCGTTAGCACTGGATAGGCTTGGAATGAGAGATGCAGGTATCGTGCGGCTTGGAAAGGAGCCGTTAGCACTGGATTGTCTTTGAAATGGGAGCCGCTAGCGTAAATTTGGCGCGGGCACTGATCCATTGGCCTGGCATGGCGTGAGCGTTGGCTTCGGGAAGACAACAACTTGCTTCAGTTTCGTGGGAAGGTGACGACTTTTCGAGAGAGGTAAGGAGAGTTCATGATCCGTGTTTGGAAGCCTTGCATAGATTCTATTTGTGGTGTAGATCGTGAAGCGGTGAGATGAAGATCGTTGGCTTAGTCTAGCTATGCATCATCTTGGCTGGGTTAGGGAACATCATGACACTGGATAGGCGAGTTGTTGGTGTTGGCGCATTAGCATGAAAGGCGCGGATTGTTGCGAAAACTGAACATGGAGCGCTAGCAAGACTGGCACTGGAAAGGAAAGCGCAGATGTCTTGGGAGTGGCAAGGCTTGCTCTTGTGGGACCGATTGCCTTTCTTCATGCGCGGCTTTAACAGTGAATTCTTTCCTTATTCAAAAATCTGGAAGCGTTACACCCATAAGAGAGCGTTACTTCTCCTTTCCCCTTTTTAGGGTTTGTGCAATACATATATTGCTGGTGAAATTGTATCATCTTCCTCTTTCCAGTTGTTCGTTGGTGAAGGTAGGGTAAAGCTCGTTCCTCCTCCTGGTTTGGTATTGTGATGGAATCTCCTAGCAACGATCGTACCTCTTTTCCCCGAGAGATAAGTAGAATCCGCGATCCTTGCGCCTTGAAGCTTTGCGTAAATCCTGGTATGGTTGTGCGTCTTCAGGGCTAGGCTTTTGGAACGCGAGGCGGAGCTGCTAGCATAGACTTGGCATGAAAGGGACCCATTAGCACTGATTTGTCTTGGAATGGGCGTGGGCTGCTTGACAAAGCGTTGCCCAAGCATGGCGTTGGCGAAGCAAATGTGCGGACTGTTTACACGGTGGTGGCTTGTCTTCGCAGGACCGATTGCCTTTCCTCCTTTCTTAGCCAAAATAGGAAATCCTCTCCTTATCCAAATTCCGAGAGTGTTATGCTTTCGGATGGAAACTTTGCTGCTAGAGATTCTTTGGGGAAAGTGCTTGAAGAAGCTCGACAGAGGCGTTGGCAACTCGCGCATCTGCTTTCTATGACCCAGTTTCCCCTTTTTTTGTTTTTCTTTGTTGTATAGACGTCTTGGTGCTTTTTGAGACTTATTGTTATCTTCTTGGTATTCATGGCAAAGTTAGGGTTTTGCCAATTAGCATCCGCTTGCGGTTTTCACATCTTTGAATAAAACTTCTTATTTGAAAGACTTCAATCTTCCATTAGAATATGTTGTTCGATCTTCCATTCCCTTCAGAGCTCCTGAGTAATTGAATAAGGAACTTCCTGTACGTTTTCAGCTTTTTTGGTCGTGACCTGATGGTTGATCGTGTCTTCTGGGCTTTGACAGTGAAAGGATTTCGTGTAGATCCCCAGTCCCCAAGTATGGTTTACATATTTCCATCTTGTATGGTCAGTGAGTTGACCATAATAAAGATATCACCATCGTGCGTTCAGACTGGTGATTTTGTTACTTCTTCCACGTGAAACTAAAATATGGAGGAGTACGGGTTACCTTCGTAGTGATTCTTCTTTGCGGTGAAGCTAAAAATTTTGGTATCAAAAATTGAGCGGCAACAGTTCTTGGTAGCAGATGTAATCAGAAGAGACTACATTATCGTGGGAACAAAGTAGGTTGGCTAGAATCGTATGGGCATCCATGGAAGTAAAAGGGTTGGCTGGATGCGTAAGCGAGCAAACTGTCCATGGTCACGAGTTTTGGCGGGATGGATCAAAAGGTGGCCATGACTACGAAGATTGGCTGGATGTGATCATAATCCTTGACATGGGGAGTGTGGTGGCACGACCCTTTGCAGGAAGGAGTGGTGTTGAAGCGGCTTCGGCTCTTGGAGAGGAAGTTGAAACTTAAGGAGCCAAATGCTGCAGCTTATGGAGATAACGCCGAAGCGGAGCGGCTGCTAGAGCGAACATTGAAGCGGAGCGGTTGCTGAAGCGAATGTTGAAGCGGAGCCGCTGCTGGAGAACGTTGAAGTGGAGCCACTTCTGGAGAGAACGACAAAACGGCGCCTTGAAACTCTCAAAGCCTTGACGGTTACAATACATTGGTTAGGAGTCCCCAGTTCCATCTATCGATCGTGCTTTCCAGGAGAGGTTGGGGTTTGGGAACGGCTTCTTTGGATGGAAATAGCTGCTTTCCTGATGCAGTGCGGTTGAGGGATACAAATATGTCTTGACGCTACGCCTTGGAGAAATATAGAATCTCACATAACTTTGCCTCGATTTTGGAGAAGTCGTTCCCGATATTTACATGCGATGAAATTGGATTCAAGAGCAACGCGAGCCTCTTAAAATCTATAAATTCCTTTTGTCTTTTCATCAAATAATAAAAGGGCGTTCAAGATCTTGCCCCTGATGGTGGAGCCTCTGACGGTGGAGCTATCATGCTTGAAGAAATGTTGGGGTCTGTGAAGTGATCCTTTTGTCTTTTCATCAAATCAACGAAGGGTGATGATGGCGCTGTGGTAGTTGTGGAAAGAGAGGTCGAAGGGCACAATATCTTAGGCTCGGAAGAATTAACATTCGAAGGTCCTTTTGTGGATATGGTGAAGAAGCATGAAGCGGGGTGGAGGAAAATCATGTGCAAAAATTGTCCGAGGATGTAGTTGTTTGGAGTTGAAAAACTTTGAATTCAACGTTCTTTGGGCAAGGTTTCTTGAGCACGAAGGGTCGAAACAGGTCCTTTTGTGGATATGGTGAAGAAGCATGAAGCGGTCGAAAAATTGTCGTGAAGTTGAAGTTGAAAAACTTTCCTTGAGGCTCTTGCTAAGAAGAGTAAGCCATTTGAAAAACTTTCCTTGAAACTTCTTATTTTTTTTTTTTTTTTTTTTTTTTTTTTTTTTTTATAAAAGGCAAATGAAACGCCTAGTTCATGGTTTTGATTTTCTGGATTTTTTGGGTTGATAGACAAGAGTTAGCTATGAGGGTTTTGGATTATTATTCAGGATAAACCATTTTAGGATGAGGCTATTTTTGGTTATGATTGAAAGTGTTGCAGGCATCCCAGGAAAACCATGGAACTGTGAGTTTGGTAGATGACATGGGATGAAACATAACATGGCTATTGGTTTTATTAAACCACGTATCTTGTCTAGGTAGGACTTACTTCGTTTTTTAGGTCTCCTGATGAAAAGGAAACTTCCGGGTGTAAAACCGAGTTTTATGGGAAGCAACTTGCCGTGATTGTGAAAAGTCCCCAGTCGTTATTGAGTTATCTGATAACCGAGTCATTGATTCTCGGGCGGATCGTTTGCTTCTACCCTCTGGGAAGTCCCCAGTCACCCCTTGTCGTGTCATGACTATAATCGGGTCTCCTGGTAACTGAGTCGTCGATCCATGAGCGGATCGCATGCTTCTACCATCTTGATGTCTGGGTCGAAGCATGAGATCAATGGTTAAAAATTGACATTGTAACCGAAAGATCAACCTCCCATTTGTGGTCGCCAATTGTTTGAGGTTGAAAATGGTTTCAGCTGATTTCGGTAATTTCGGTATGTGTGTGAGAAACGGATTTAAAACCTAAACAATGTACTTCAAAGGAGTACTTTAGATTCGAGAGATCAATTCGTACAAGTCCGGCCTAAACCAAGAAATGGCCGTTCCAGACTTGCTTCGGTCACAAAGTGGAGGAGAATGGGTTGGTTTTGGGGAGGGAAACAAGGAAAGTGATGAGACCAGAATAGTTGATTCTGGAAGAGTAGTTGTGTTACGACTTGTATCAGAAAGTGGGAAGCTAACATATGAGAAAGTTAACAAACGTTTTCTAAGTGGTGTATGCTCCTGACTGAACTTGTTGTTCGGTGGAAATAGGTAAGACCTATTTATACAAGTCGAAGTGAAACGTACTCCGGTCTCATTAAGGAATGGAAAATGGGTGAATAAATGGGAGGAGGTGGTAACGTTAACGCATGGAATTGATGCTCCATAAAACCGTTAACGCATGGAATTGATGTTCCATAAAACCGTTAACGCATGGAATTGATGTTCCATAAAAAGAACGTTTCACCATTAACTCCCTGTATTTACTAACCGCCTCATCCTTATGACGGGCGTAGTGTACGCCGCGCACTATAAACCACCAAACCAATACCCAAAGAGGATCCCCCAGTTTGTGATATGTGTTGATGTCTCGAATGTTTTTGTGGAAAACATGTAGCGTGTTGTTGTTGCCTGGAAAATCGCACTGGGCATACTTGCTAGCTTGGTGACCTTCGACGGTCGAGATTTTGCATCTCAAGAGGAAAGATAGACGTTGATCGTTGCACGCTTTCGTTTTGTTAGCCGCGTAGGGAAGGCCAACATGGTGGCGCGGCTAGGTTGGCATGCTGTTGGCAAGGCATGGTTTGGCGTGGCCAAACTTAGGTTTTCGGGCCAAAGGTTACCATACGTCGTCTAGTAACCTTGGATGGTTAGGATTTGCTCCTGGGATTGAAGGGGACCGTGGATCGTCGCACGCCTTCATTTTTATTATCCGCGTAGGGAAGTCCAGCATGGTGGCGCGGCTAGGTTGGCATGTCGTTGGCATGGCATGGTTTGGCGTGGCCAAACTTAGGTTTCGGGCCAAAGGTTACCATGCGTCGTCTGGTAACCTTGGATGGCTAGGATTTGCTCCTGGGATTGAAGGGGGATCGTTGATCGTCGCACGCCTTCGTTTTTAGCAGCGTTGGGAAGGACAGCATGGTGGCGTGGCTAGGTTGGCATGCCGTTGGCATGGCATGGTTTGGCGTGGACAAACTTAGGTTTTCAGGCCAAAGGTTACCATGCGTCATCTGGTAACCTTGGATGGCTAGGATTTGCTCCTGGGATTGAAGGGGGCCGATGATCGTCGCACGCCTTCGTTTTTGGTAGCGGCGTAGGGAAGGCCAGCATGGTGGCGCGGCGAGGTTGGCTTGCCGTTGGCATGGCATGGTTTGGCATGGACAAACTTAGGTTTCGGGCCAAAGGTTACCATGCGTCGTCCGGTAACCTTGGATGGCTAGGATTTGCTCCGGGATTGTAGGGGGACCATTGATCGTCGCACGCCTTTGTTTTTGGTAGCCGCGTAGGGAAGGCTAGCATGGCGGCGCGGCTAGGTGTGTTTGGCATGTGGGGCCAAGGGCTTAGCATGTCGTTGGCACATGGTGCGGCTAGCACAGCTAGGGCCAAAGCAAGGTGCGGTTTGGCTTGGCATGTGGGGCCAAGGGTTTGGCGTGAATGGTTTGGCTTGGCATGGCGGGGCCAAGGGCTTGGCATGCCATGGGCGCATGGTACGGCTAGCATGGCTAGGTCTAAGGCAAGGTGCGGTTTGGCTTGGCATTGTGGGGCCAAGGGTTTGGCATGCCGTTGGCACATGGCGCGGCTAGCATGGCTAGGGCCAAGGCAAGGTGCGGTTTGGCTTGGCATGTGGGGCCAAGGGTTTGGTAGGTGCGGCTAGCATGGCTAGAGCCAAGGCAAGGTGCGGTTTGGCTTGGCATGGTGGGGCCAAGGGTTTGGCATGCCGTTGGCACATAGCGCGGCTAGGATGGCCAGGGCCAAGGCAAGGTGCGGTTTGGCTTGGCATGTGGGGCTAAGGGTTTGGCATAAATGGTTTGGCTTGGCATGGCGGGGCCAAGGGTTTGGCAGGTGCGGCTAGCATGGCTAGGGCCAAGGCGAGGTGCGGTTTGGCTTGGCATGTGGGGCCAAGGGTTTGGTAGGTGCGGCTAGCATGGCTAGGGCCAAGGAAATGTGCGGTTTGGCTTGGCTTGGTGGGGCCAAGGGTTTGGCATGCCGTTGGCACATGGTGCGGCTAGCATGGCTAGGGCCCAGGCAAGGTGCGGTTTGGCTTGGCATGTGGGGCCTAGGGTTTGGCATTCCATTGGCACATAGCGCGGCTAGGGCCAAGGCAAGGTGCGGTTTGGCTTGGCATGGTGGGGCCAAGGGTTTGGCATGCCGTTGGCACATGGTGCGGTTAGCATGGCTAGGGCCAAGGCAATGTGCGGTTTGGCTTGGCATGGTGGGGCCAATGGTTCGGCATGCCGTTGGCACATGGCGCGGCTAGCTGATGCGTGTCGTAGGTGCAATCAAATTAATCAATATTTCCACTCAATTAAAAATAATATAATGGAAGTCAAGTTCGTTCAAAAAGAAAATAAACCAATTAAAAGAGGAGCAAGAGATTCTAGTTGTAAAAATTGTCACAAAAGGGGGTGTAAAAAGCAAAAGAAAATAAACAAAGCAATTAAAAGATAAAGTTGAAAGCAATAAGAGAGACAAGATCAAGGAATCCTTCTTCGTTGCAAAACAATGAATCAAATTATGTTCTTTTCTACTTGTTATTAGTCACAAATTATCACCAACCGTAGGATAGCAGGTCCGCTTAGCTAGCCCCAAAATCCCTTATTTCACTGAGTAACAAGTCCGCTTAGTTATCAGATTCTATCCAAAAGAACCACCTTGAGGTTCGCTTACAAGATGTAATTCCCTGAATGCATTAAGATTTATGAATTTAGGTTTAGTACTAGTAGTTAAACTCGGTTCGCTTGGTTTACTTTCTAGCGTTGTTTCTACACACAATTGCTCCATGGAATCCCTCCGCAAGGTCTCGTGTTTGCTACTTATGTAAAGAGTCAAGAAACGATTACTTATCTCCTAACTTTCACTAGCTTTAGATCAAATTAACAAATCAATTTAGTTGGCCACCTAAACAATCTATCAATCAACCATGAATGTCTTTAAGATCATTCCTATTAGTAAAAACAAACGATAATCATGTGAAGAACTTCAAGATAGAATTGAAACAAAAACTCAAAACATATATTAAGAACTAGGAATTCATCCTCAATCAATAAAATTAGCTACTCATGCTAAAGAGTTCACACAAAGAATAAGAAAAGAAAAGTGTTGTGTGTGTAGAGATGTGTGTAAAAGATGTAGAAAACTTCTCTATTTATAGGCTTCAATATTCTCCAAATCTTCCAAGGAATAGAATCCTTTTCCTTTAGCAATTCAATTTCCAAAACCAAGCCTTTCTCAACTCTTCCATCTTCTCTTTCCAAATTTGAGTCCAATTCTCCATCCAATTCCTAATCCAAGTCTTCACACCCATGAGAGAAATCCATAGAAAATTCTGGAATTTTTGACTCGCCGGAAAACTGGTATTGTGGCCGGAATCCGGCCGGAATAGTCGCCGCCGGCCACCTGAGTTCTGTTGCCGTCAAGGGAATATGCGACGGAATATTCCGTCAGTCCACCGTTAGGACTAACAGTCAAACAGGTCAAACCGTCCGTTAGTCAATCGGGTCAAGGGAAGGAGGAGTCAGCTTCTAGTCAGCTTCTGATTCGGCTGATTGGTCTAACTGGGTGAGTTGGATCGATTGCTGGATCGCTCCTCGGACTCACTGAGTCAACTCGCCAGAGCAGAAAACTGGCCGAGTCTTGGCTGTTTACAGGACTTCCCGGCCAATTTCAGGCCGTTTCCTTGGGTCTTCTCCTGCTAAGAATCCTAACATACATCTATTCAAATCATTCCATTTATCAACAGGGCTTCAATCACCAGCTCCAACCCATTTCCATATCTCTTAATTCTGAAAGATTACAGGGCAACACCCATCTCAAACTCACAGCATTACCTTCTCCGATTCAATAGCAGCAACAGCTTCTCAGACCCATATTCATACCAACAGCAGCTACTGAACTTCCCTGTTACTCAATTGATGCTGAACTCCAGTCAACCACGATTCAATACACATAACCAGCTTCTGATGTTTCAAATTTCTCTGAGACAACCCATTTTCAATCTTCAAACAGCGGCCACCAATTTCTTCATTAATTCTTCCAGTTCTCGATCATTTATCGATTCCACAGCAACAGCCATTCAGTGCAACTCCATCACTCCCCATTAGAATCACGGACCCATCTGAGCAAAACCCATTTTCCTAAATCGGCAGAACATCATCAACACTTTCAGAGCAGAGCCATATCCGTCTCTGTCTTCATCTGCTCTGAGCTCCTCTGTTGTTTGAAATCGCCACCATACCCATCTCACAGCACCACCATCTGCATCTTCCACAGATCGAGCCCAATTTGAGATATCGAATCACCATCAGAACCCGTTTTCGTGTTCGTCTCGATCTGGCTCATCTCTTCTTCACTCCCTGATTTCTTCTCTACGAGCTCGTCTTTGTTTCATCTCCCATTTATAACACCAGCTCAAGAGCGAGCTCGATTTCCCTTCCAATTTCTGGTTCCATGGCTGCCACAACTCTCTGTATCTTGATTTCAGACAAACCCTAACTTTTAACCTCTTCAATCTTGTTTAATGACGGCACCAAAACCCTCAGCTCTCTCTCTGTTCTTGATTCGATTTCACAATCCGCTCGATTTCTCATCATCATCCTTAATTTTTGTCTCTCAATTTTGAACAAATCAATAGCGAGAACAGCCGCTTCTCGATTCAGTGCGAAATGAATGAGAGAATTGTTCTCTCGATTTAGGGTATAAGAAGATTAGGTTGGATATTCACCACTAGGTTACCTTGATAAGGGATACCCAGTGGCGACCCCTTAACCTTGGCTGGTATGTATTTAGTACTCCTCCAAAAGAGTTGCCCCTTAACCTTAACTGGGCTCCATATATCAATCGCCTGTAAAATGACCTTTTTGCCCTTTTGGCTCAAATTGGGTGATTTCTTCTTCTTTTCCTCCGTGCGACTCCAAAGTAGCTATAAAACTCAAAACAAACGTAAAATACATAATTTACAAGAAAAATAGCAAAGAAAGCATAAACAATAGATAGTAAATAGGATGTATTCTACACCCTATCAAATTCCCCCACACTTAGACTTTGCTAGTCCTCGAGCAAATCAAACTAAAAACTCACAACTTCAAAGCGTTCAAGCGTCCCAAGCATCCAAAGAGTTATGAGGACATAGAATTTCTGCATTCTAGTAATAAGAAGTTAGAAATACTAAAGAACATATTCTCATTCTTAAATGTTGAGTGAGAAATAACCACACCATAATGAGAGAACGCGTGTTTGAGAAACGATCAATAAGCATTTCGCCTCGACTTCTGCCTCACCAAAAAGGATTTTATGATAATTGCACTCAAAAAGACGGCTTTTTTATGGGTCTCACATGTGTGCAGGTAGGAATGAAGAGAGAATTCCTGCAACACGTTGAATGGTGGGAAGGACAACTTCCGAAATATTTTTAAAAACCCACATCTTTTTAATATTTTGAAAAACCATTTTTCTGACGATCTCTAAGAAAGGAAATCAACCAAATTGAGGATGAGATTACTTACTCACCTTCACATCCGATCGCCAATTATGATAACACCACTCTCACGGCATCCAATAGAAACGTCCTCCGCTCCTCGTCTTGATCTTCTTGGTCTTCGTCTTTGGTTTCAACTATTGATGATAAACTCTTGAATTTCATAAATCATTGACAATTTGTAACTCTTTTACCTTAAAAATCCTTGTCGCTTGAAACTTCCTTATAGATTTTCCTTCCCCACGGCTCATTAAATAAAAATAAGAACAAATATTTCTCTTGGTTTTTTTTTTTTTTTTTTTTTTTTTTTGATATTCAAAACAAGAGAAATTAAATACAACCATGGCCGTGGGAGAAGTATTTTACCGCTTGATTCTTCACAACTTGTATCGTCTTGAAATCATAAACTTCAAAAATTCTCACCTTTTGATTTTCTTTGCTTTTATAAATAAGTCTTCATACTTGGATATAAAATTACCTCATTGTAGTGTAAGTCTTCAACATATATGTAAAATCCGCTCATTTGTATGTTGCTTTACTTGTATTTGAAATTTGCTCTTTTTCTCGTTCCGTTGCTTGTAAACCTTAAACTTTTTTTTTCAACTTTCCTTGTAAATTTTGATGTCGCTCCTTGTTGATGATGAGAGTGTTTCTATGGATCCGTTGTTGTCGAGAGAGAGAATGGTGCTAACTGCAAATCGAACTACAAGAAGGAAGCTTTCATCCATGGATGTCACCCTCATGATTGACAAAATTAGCACTCAAGAGATCAAAGAGTAGTGCTTCTATTGGTGGGAGGTTGGGTAGCTCACCATTCTACCCGGAATTAACGTACGGTGACACACACTCAAAAGAAAGCTCTTTAGTAGATGGAAAATTTCCGGGTCGGGCCTCACATGATATGAATACGGGTAGTCTCCACTAATGATTGATCAGCAACTCTAATAATGCATTTCTCCCTGCACCAAATTCGCATCACCGACATGATTAAATCCATTATTTAACACTCTAACAAGCAAGAAATCCGAATGTAATTCTCTAATATTTCCAAGTTCAATTATGTCGGTCAAAATCTCTATGTAAACATACCTAGAAGTATGCTAGTGACTCTAAAATCTCTAAAAGTTGGAGGTTTTATGTAAATTTTTTTTTTTTTTTTTTAAATTTTTAAATTTTTTTGTAATTTTTTTAATAAACATGCTTAACCACTCCCCCACACTTAAACCTTACATTGTCCTCAATGTAATTGAATCCTCCTAGTAAAGTCAAGGTGGGAAATTTTAACATGATAAGAAACAAGAAAAAAAATAACAAAAAAAAAAAAAAAAAAAAAAAAAACAAAAAAAAGCAAAAGGATAAGAAATACAAAACCTATGGGTTGCCTCCCATTAAGCGCTTGTTTTAAAGTCGACGGCCCGACTTAGCTCTTGCAAGATTCATTCCCCATATACTAACAATCTGAAAATTTGAGGATCCACCCATAATACCTGTTTTGCAAACAATAACTCCATACAAATGTTAGCACAAGAAAATAATAGTGAAATTATCGCTCGATTGAAATTTCCCCACACTTATTCTCGTCCACACTCGGAAGTGTATAAAGAACATAGAATTTGGGAACTTCCATGTATTCCTCTTGGCAAACCTGCATAGTGTTAGCATCAAGTGTTTCCAATGGTGGATATTTAGAAACAAAATCATCCAAAAATACTTTTGAAGCACATACATTCAAACCAATAAGAGGTAAAGGAGAAGAATCAATATGCAAAGGATTAGACAAACCTTGCACAATCTCTTGTATTATAGAATCCTCTTCATCCTTAAAAAATTCAAGTGAATTACTTACCTCTTGTATATCGTGGTCCTCTATTAAACCTTGCAACCATTCTTCGTCGTTTTCTACCTTAACCAAAGTTTTGGCATCATTATAATCATTGGCAAGTTCAATTGGGTCTTCCACAAAATCAATGAATGTGGTTTCATCCTCTAGTATCATCTCTTCAACATTCTCATCATCGGAATCGGGCCATTCACTAAAATGATTCTCATCGGTATAGATTGTAAGATCTTCTTGTGCGGGTGTTACACCGTTTATAACAATAGGTAAGTCACACCCAATCTCCTCCTTTTGAATAGGTGAAGGATCGTTATTATGATCCGGAGTTGGAATAACTTCCTCATTGTTGCAACGCTCATACACTTCCCGGACTCATATCTTTCCCTAAGGAATTTTTTCCAAGCACTAAATGCATCATCTTCAAGCTCTACCTTTTGAATAGGTGCTTGATCATTAATAAGATCAAGGCTCGAGTAAGCTACACTAGCGTCTTCAAAAGTATCCAAAGGTTGATCATTTTCAACACAATCATCGATCAAATATTCACCACACACCATAGGCACATTAGAATAGTTATTGCTTTGATAGCAAAATTCTTCTTTATCCCTCTCCTCCTTGTATTGATCCATGTCTCTTCGTTCTTTTTAGCAATGCCGTCTCGACGTTGTTGGAGTTGCTCATCCCCATTTTTATCGAGTTGAGTAATTTGTTCGTATAATTTCTCCGAATTCCTTTGAATTTCTCGATGTGATTCTTGCAACTTTTGTTGAAGATCCCCAATCATGGCGGCACATCTTATCTCGCAAAACTAGAGAATTTCGATCATAAACAAAACTATCCTCCCATCCTTGTGATTGTCCACTTACATACCCGTCATAAGGTTGTTGATATGTATGAGAATATCCATAAGGTTCTGTAGGAATTTGATCATAGCCAAAATATTGGTTTTGATTGTATCCTAAGGATAGTTGGAAGTTGTCATAATGTTGAGGTTGAAAACCGTATTGATTGTTGTAATATGCTTGCTCTTGTCCACCATACATGGAAAACCGATACCTGAAATAAGATTCTCAAAAACTAAGTTAGATACGATATAGAATCTAACAAAGCAAGAATAAACCAAAAAGAAAAATAAAAACAACTAAAATCATCCGCTGCTCCCCGGCAACGGCGCCAAAATTTGATGCGTGTCGTAGGTGCAATCAAATTAATCAATATTTCCTCTCAATTAAAAATAATATAATGGAAGTCAAGTTCGTTCCCACGAGGGAGCAAGAGATTCTAGTTGTGTAATTGTCACAAAAGGGGGTGTAAAAGCAAAGAAAATAAACAAAGCAATTAAAAGATAAAGTTGAAAGCAATAAGAGAGACAAGATCAGAATCCTTCTTCGTTGCCAAAACAACGCGTCAAAATTTGATGCGT